>CM067320.1:59421441-59576911 GCA_034231615.1 Meghimatium bilineatum
ATTATGGATGACCCCGACAGCGTAATCGGGTTATGCTGACAACATTCACTGTAAGTTTCCGTGCCCCACCAGATGGTTAATTGACCTTGTAACGTAAAGTTTTATGGTGTTTTGCTGGTGGGAATTTGAATTTTAAACACGAGTGGCTCACACGTCAGTGCTATTCCTTCTAATGAATTGACCTAAATTTAAATATGGTAGAGGTATATATGACCCCCACCGTGTGATCTGGTTATGCTGACCTCATTCTTTCTAAATTTTTATCCCATTTTCTTTGTGGAAAAGTGTGCATCTGTGTTATGTCATCGTACAGTTTGAACCAGATCTAAATAGAGTAGTATTATGGATGACCCCGACATCATTCACTGTAAGTTTCCGGGCCCTAACAGATGGTTAATTGACCTTGTACCATAAAATTTTATGGTGTTTTGCTGGTCACAATTTGAATTTTAAACACAAGTGGCACATACGTCAGTACTATTCCTTCTAAGGAATTGACCTAGATCTAAATATGGTAGAGGTATATATGACCCCACCACCGTATGACCTGGTTATGGTGACCTCATTCACTGTAACTTTCCATAGCCGTTTTCTTTATCACAAAATCTAAAGGGAAAATCCCACCCACCTCTTTTCCAGTTTTCAGGGTCGGGGGCCTCGCCGCCCCACCCGCGCCGCCCGCCGCGCCCGCGCCGCCCGCACCGCCGATATCGTGATCCCGGGCACACACACACCGCGCGGGTTCGCCCGGTCGTGATCCGATCACCTTATTGGATCTGGTACCTTATCATGTCATATCATGTCATATCATGTCTTATCATGGCATATCATGGCATATCATATCATATCATGTCATATCATGTCATATCCACGTATCGTTCCATGCATCATATACTACTATCATGTCTCCGTAATTTCTGCAATATTATCTTGGGACGGATCTCTAATTCAGTACAAGAATGTGTACAATAAAGATATGCATGATAGAAACATTACTACCAACATCAATGAATAGAATGTCATGTACTGGGTTGTATGGAGGGTAAAGATCGGAAATGAAATGAAAATATGGAAGGTATAAAAGATAGACCAACGTCGTCGCAGAAAACACACCACAATCACCACCTTCTTCAATAAAGACCTCAACTAAAACGTAAATATGACCTAGAGAACGATTTTCTTGATATCTTTTTGTCGGTCGTGGCTATTTTTTGACATGCGACTCTCGATTTGGCACGTAAATAAATAGTTCCCAATCGAGAGTCCAACAATAATCGAAAACATCCAGAATGGGGTCCTAATTAATTCAGCGACCATGTCTTCTATATTGGCGATAAGTCTCTCCACAATGATGTAAGTGGCTCCTGGATTCCTTGTTCACTTTATTAACGGTTATTTGTGGCTCGGAATCCTCGTGGCAGACACATCAAATATAGACATTTATTATAGGTTATACAATTTCTTAAAGGATTATTACTGCTGTTTTCTCCAAAACATGGCGAACTTTAGAGACGGCCAAACAACTAAACATAAATTTACGTAAATGAAGGTCTTTTTTGACATATTTGTGACATCAACAGAAACATGTCACAGAACTACAATTTCGCTCGTTACTTGGTGAGGTTGCTAACGTGTTGCCAAATAATTAAAATAACTGAGTAGCCTCTCAAAATCACACGCAATTTGGCTATGTTATTACGTGTTTTTGTCGATAGACATGGAAAAGATTCTAAAGAGTGGATGTTTACAAGAGAGTTGTCCCGCCTTCAAGATACTTCGTCGTGGTTTTAAAGAGTCTGAAGTAGGTCATAGGATATATACAAAACGCTGAAAACAACCCAAGGACACATAATGATGGCTGTGTAATTGAGCTTTCTATTCAGTTGACTGGAGATTAGCTATCAGTAACTACAACTATTTTTTTGAGGTAACAATCCGGAACTGACTATTTGTTATGTGATACATTTAGTGGTTGAATGTGTTCAACACTTTCATATTTTAAGTTCAGTGGTTCTCAAACGTTTTTTGTTCCATCGCCTCCACTCCGTCATTGTGTGTGCGTGCGCATATATATATATATATATATATATATATATATATATATACAAGTATCTCAATATATAGTTATATATACTAATTAAATAATATAATTATATATAACTATACATAATATAATTAAAGTATGTCTGGTTGTCTGACACATATAAGCTCCTAGACCGCTTTCCGATCGGGACCAAATTTTGCAGTTATTTAGGATACTGCTGACTTAACACTCTTACAAATTGCAGATGTATTCATCCATTAAAAATAGTACTTTATAGAACACAGGTTTTGAAGTTTCACTTCAACACAAATGACAGACTGTCACTAAGGGGATATGGGGTGTAAACACTAAGAAATACAAAAGACAATACACAAGACATTTTCAAAGTTTAGAGCCGTTAGGTCTTTGTCAAGAATATATAAAACAAACAGTGAAAAACAATATAAACAATTTTACTACCACAGAGATACTAGCGACACTATTGGCATGTAAACAATACGAACTTCAAGGTGACAAACATTTTCGTGTAGACAAGTAGTCATAGAAGCAGGTTTTGTTAATTTAATTTATTGTCATCCATTACATGTCATTTAAAGCAATATATATATGTGCTATGACCGTGTTTGTTCAGGATGTCCCTGACGTTTTCTATCCATCGTTTTCGTGGTCTTCCTCTGGCTTTGTACCTTGACCTCATTTGGCTATATGCATGTACGGACAACTTGTCGTGATGCATTTTCATAATGTGGCCAAACCACTAAATCTGCTCCATTTCTATGTATTATGTGCAAGGTATTATGCTTATTCTTTCCCTGATACCTTCATTTCGTAATCTATCGAGCCTGTTCACAATTTCATGTTCACCATTTAATAATTATAATATTTATTTATAATGGGTTTGGGTTAGGCCTAGTTATGTAAAACACAACAATCCTAACCCTCACCCTAAAATAAATTAATGCTTAAATTATTAACTGATGAACATGACATTTAAAAACATAGACAAGGGAAATAACCCGACTATGTGTTGGCATCTATGTTCAAATTATATGATAAATCACAGCAAGACAGAAAGGTTTCATGGTTCGACTTTCACTGGTATGCATTATTTTTAAAAAGAAAGCAAATTATCATGTTTTAATCTTTTTACAGTTGATAGCATATCCTTTTAAGCAAAGTGTCAGTCAGACAGCATTTTTACAGTTGATAACATATCCTTTTAAGCAAAGTATCAATCAGACAGCACTTTAACAAACTATTCAGACAGTAAAAATTCAGACAGTTGATACATTTTATTATTTATACATAAAAATTACACATCATGGAGATACAACTAAAGAGGTTTCTTCCAGAATTGCTTTGACATCAAGTGCGTTCAACCACCTAACAAACATCAAACAATAAAAAAAATAAACAACATACCAGGCTATGACCGTTCATCTCCATTGTAATATCTGTATTAATATATGGTTACGAAAGTTGCAAAACAACGAAAAGCACTACAGAAGAAATTAAATTCATGTTAAAATAAATGTCTAAAAAACTCTTAGATATTGGTTGGGAAAATTCTAGCAAACAAGCAAGTAAGAGAAGGCACGAAACAACAATATTTTTCTACAACAATAAGAAAAAAAAACAACAATGAACTTACATCGGACATGTACTTAGAATGAATGAAAGCAGACTGCAACTACATGCATTAAAATGGGTAGCAGATGCCAAAAGAATATATATATATATATATATTTGTGTGTGGTTGGTTGTCTGTTTAGCTTTGTAACGTCAATTGTCTTAATTTCTCAACTTGTTTTTTTTATTTATGTCTATAGGTTGTCCTGAAACTTGGGTATCAGGATATGGCAAATGCTATAAATTTTATTCTAAAGTGAAATCGATCATGTTAGCTGCCAGTGTTTGTGCCAGAAGCAATGCAAGTCTTATTACCATTGATTCTGCAGAAGAAAACCATTTCTTATCTAACATTATAAAAAATTATCTTCCTGGTGAGTAGTTTGTGTCATTATGATAAGGCATTCAATGCATCAATATATAGGGAATTTACCAAGAATAAGGAGGATGTGCCGACTCTGCATCACTTGTGCCTGCTGGATGCAGACACTGTGATTGATGAAACATCGAGGCTAAAATTTGAGGAATCCAGTGTTAAATGTGGTACTATTAGACTGGATGCATGAGCTGCAACATAAGGACCATAGTCAGTCAGCGAGTCACAGGAATCATCATTATACTTAGCATTTGTCAGTTGTTAGGAGTGACTGGGCACTAATATGTGTGTCCTGAGTTCAATGCTGTCGGTTCATAGTCAGTAATACTCAGGTACACATTTCTTCACGGCGAATCAATAACTATCAGGTACACATTTCTTCACGACGAATCAATAACTATCAGGTACGCATTTCTTCACGACGAATCAATAACTACCTGGTACACATTTCTTCACGACGAATCAATAACTATCTGGCACACACTTCTTCACGACGAATCAATAACAACTGGTACAATTTCTTCACGACTAATCAATAACTCTCTGGTACACATTTCTTCACGACGAATCAATAACTATCTGGTACGCATTTCTTCACGACGAATCAATAACTATCTGGTACGCATTTCTTCACGACGAATCAATAACTACCTGGTACACATTTCTTCACGACGAATCAATAACTCTCTGGTACACATTTCTTCACGACGAATCAATAACTCTCTGGTACACATTTCTTCACGACGAATCAATAACTATCTGGTACGCATTTCTTCACGACGAATCAATAACTACCTGGTACACATTTCTTCACGACGAATCAATAACTCTCTGGTACACATTTCTTCACGACGAATCAATAACTCTCTGGTACACATTTCTTCACGACGAATCAATAACTATCTGGTACACATTTCTTCACGGCGTATCAGCCGGCAAGCAGTCTGTAATTCAGCTAAATTTAAAATTGAACCGGAATTAAACATACCAGTTCACTAACCACGAAGGTACATTGTTTCCATTTGGTGTGACTATTATTTAAAATTGCATGTATAGTATTATTTTTTTTTTGAAATTTGAGATTCATCGTGTAATTGTTTTCTAGTGTATCGTCAAAGCTATCGGCCAAAAAAAAGGCGACACAATGCATTTCCATATTATGTGCAGTATCCTGCTTCAAGAAAGAACCAGCGGTAGTTTGAGATTGAAAGCCAAAGAAGAAGTTTCTAGTGAGAATCCGAACCATCACTTAAATGTGTAATGTTGTTGAAGTATAATGACAAGTATGTCAAATTATATCATATAAAGAAAAATCGCGTGGTATAAGGTTATATAAACGACGAATTTGAGCACTCAACACAATCAAGATGTGGTGCCTGTCCATAAATTGCGCCAGCAAAATAAGGGGAATGGAAACGAATAATTTATGCAGCTATTTACAAAGGGGAGGGTAGAATTATAAATGTTGAAATCAACAATTTGTAGTTTTTAAAACAATACATTTTAAAATAAAATATACTAAATACATTTGAAAATAAAATATATTAAATACATTTGAAAATAATGTATAGTAAAGCTTTGTTCAAATTGAGTTGAGTCACGTATTTGATAGTTTCATGTGTTCAATTTGAAATATGTTTTATTTCGAAAATAAATACAGTTATTTCTTTTTGCGGCTATTATTCTACGGGGAATTAGACCTTCATTATATATTATGCGCATGCCTTCCTATCGTACCACGTGTCTCCTTTTGTAATATTCTTTTTTTGTTGCTTGTTTTTGTTATGAAGTATAATTTTTAGTCGAAACGTCGTCTGTTTTTTTTAAAATGTTGTTAGTGTGGTATGTTCTTTAATATTGGCACCACTCCTTACATATTCATGTTTCCCTCCTCAAAATATGCTAGTTATAACTACAAAGTATTAAACGAATTTTTTATCCATACCACAAGAACAATTCGCGCTGCGAATGGATACCAAAAGACTCCTCTGTCAAGCTTTCATGTGGTCACCAAGGGGCAAGAGAAAATGAGGAAGACCAAGAGAAACCCTACGTAGAACTATTACAAGAGAACGTTTCACCATCGATATCAGAAACAATGAAGACCTAAAACAAATTGCAGTGAAACGCGAAACATGGAAATCTATGACATCCACCCTATGTCTTTGACCATAGAGGAATAATTAACTAACAAGAACAATGATCAATCCATCCCGCCGACCATAATAGCTTTCTCACCTCTGACTTAACTATAAACACACCAGACTCATTAACAAAGAATGGACAAGCAGGAAGAACAATGGCTCACAACAGCAGTTCACACAGTCAAACAAGTAATAAAGAAATAAATAATAGCTTTCATTAGTCTGAAAACAAAGAAACACAAAGAAACAATTGAGTTTTCTCAAAGTATCGTGGCTAGTGAATATGTAGCCTTGGTTAAAATAACAATTTGGCGCTCCCTGCCTCACACGCGGATTACTTTTCACGTTTTTGACGTCCGCGGACAACACCCTTTCAGCCCCTTCACCCTTGCTGCGTCTTTGCTTCCTCAGTAATCTTACCTCTAAGTCTAAGACCATTACATCAACATTAGTGTACTTGGTAGATATCTGTAGGTGATTAACTATTATTATGTAAGTCCTTCAGTATATGGTAACTGGCTGTTTTAGTTCTGTGTCGGTTGAGAGATCTTCTCTAGATTCATTTTGTTGCTTGCTTCTGGTAACTCCAGGTTTTATTCCCGAGTCCTGTATTCTGGACATAGACAAAGAAAGTAAAATCTGCATCTTTCAAATAAATTGCATTAAGAATAACCAACATTATGCAATGAACTATCACTGTCTTTGAGACCAAAATGGCAATTCTAGCTACTCTTTTACTTTCCCTAACATTCTCATGCCCAGGAACAAAATTCAAAGTAGTTCTCATTAATTCAGACCTAGCCATAGACTGCATCCACTTGCGACGAAAGTAGTTTTACCATGTTGGTATGTTATTTTCTAAGCATACTCCTATAATGTATGAAATACTAACAATTTCCTGACTGATTCAGGGATCATGATTTCTGAATGATGAATAAATTGCAGGTAATCGGCAATATTTTACTGGAGGAATGAAGTCTAAAACTGGTTGGCAATGGAACAGATATGTGTCTGGTAAAAGGGTACAGACATCCATGCCAATGCCTACAAAACGCAACAGACATGCATTTACAACCGTAAAATCACCAATTGTCATAGATAGATGGTTTCCAGGTAAGAACTGTTATCACAAGAAATAATAAATTCAATTAAAGCATTTCTTTATTTTACAGAGTTAGAATGTTGTGGGTGCAGAAGTATTAACACAAACATGCAATGCTTGCAGTATTGTATCTGTTGAGTACAGCTTCAGAACGTAGTACAGCCGGAAAGCAATAAACATTTTCACATTCAGAGTGCCTAAATAAATCACAACAAAATCTCTACATACACTGTCATTGAATAAAATCATCGTCTGAGACTTGATGATGATGTTCGTTCGTCGTAATCGACTATGACCAAAAACTCAACCATAATTATAATAACAATAAGTAATACAAAATAATACAGTTAAAAGTGCGTTTTTAAATGACTAACAAGTCCAATGCGCGCACAAAATGTTCTTCTACAGAATTGACAACTGTAGAGGGTGTCTATGGGACTTTGCGATGTTTTTTTCTTTTATATGTACCCGCTTCTGTCTTGCAGTATCTTGCCTGGTCTTTTCCGCCGCTAGTGCTCCCGTTCTAAGGCTGTAACGCGATGCTGTTCTATCATGAGCGAGGCTCTCCCAAGCGCCTACATCAATTTTAAGATGTTTCAGTGATGACTTGAGCGTGCCTTTGAAGCGTCTAAGACTTAGAGAGGCTCTGGAAAACATTCCCATGAAAAGGAATGTTAGAGAAACAACAATATGATAGTAAATCTACATTGCCTAGAATAGGGAACATAAGATAGAAACGTATACTATTTCCACCGGAGTTATATCATCATCATCATCATCATCATCATCATCATCATCATCATCATCATCATCATCATCATCATCATCATCATCATCATCATCATCATCATCATCATCACTAACATAAACATCACCAATACCACAACCAAAAAACCACTACAACAATCGTAGTCGTCATTATCATCATCCTCACTGTCATTACCACCACCACTAGCACCCCCACTAGCACCACCACCGGTATCACAACCGCAACCGCTATTAACACAATTTCGCTATTAACACAAACTTCATCACTACCATAGTTATTACTATCATCATCATCATTGTTGTAATAATTTTAATCATCATTACCATTATACACCATTACCACTTTCATTACCACCACCGCGACCATCATCACCATTACTATCATCATTATCATCATTACCTTCATTAACACGGCAGTAATCACAATCACCATAATATCATAATGAATGCCCTCACCATCGCCACCTTCGTCGAAATCGTTATCATTAGCATCAAATAGCGGATCATGTTGAAATAAGTCATGCCAACAATTGTCATCAAGAGTGATCATGCACTGAACATGCTGCTCGAGGACTACGAAATGTTTGTGAATTATATAATAATAATAATAAAATAATCATAATAAACCCATAAACCGTCAGGGTCGTACTGGTGTCATAATGAAACCTTTGGTGCAGAAAGATCTCCACGCATACTCTACCATCTTGATGAGTTTGGAAACTTAACCACACCCTATCCATTCTTTAATATTATCCAGCCATGTCTTCTCGCCACCTCGTATTCTTATAGCCTCCTCCGTACCTTCAATAACATTTTTTGTCTAAGAGGAATGTGTCCTCACGTGCCCGTACTACCGGAATTTACGAAGTTTCACAATTGTCAACAGTGGTTCTTGTTGCTCAGCTAATGAATTAATTTTATCATGCACAATATCATTAGTCTTATGTTCTCGATAACAGATACCCAACACACGTCTATAGCATTTGTTTTCAAACACCTGTATTTTTCTCTCTAAATCTGCTGTCAAAGTCCAGGTCTCACAACCATATAGAAATATTGACAAAACCAAAGATTTATATAAGTTGATCTTAACGGGTGGTCCTGCTTGACCAGGAATAATAGAGTAAGATCTACGATTTCTTAGAAATACTGGCATTCTCATAGCAATATTTATCTTTCACTAAAGTCAACTGGGATAAAAGACGCCTGGAATCCTAATGATATCTTGTACTAAAGGAAATGCTAAATAGAATTGCAGGAAGCCCCTTACACACTCGTAGCGACATCAGTAAAGGAGATATTCTTCCTGGCGTAATGGCTAATCCATTCGCTTTGCAATAAAGAGGTCGCGGGTGACGTTTTCTTTATAAAGTGGATATATTCGGAGATCCCAGGGGATTATTACAGTGTGCTTCGTGTGATAACATCGTTATCTCTGATGTTTTGCAAATCACTGGAAACACACAGTAAAGCACGCATTAAATCGACGTTTTAATGAAAACGGTCCTTCACGACACACGGCACACTAATAAAATTAAAACACAAGTAACAAACAGCAATGAATGATGAATAGTAATACAAAAACTAAAGGATCGATACGAAACAAAACGTACGAGAAATTGATGGAATATGCTCGTACAACATTAACATAATATCTATATGTAAGAATGGCGGTTGTAAGACCCAAAAGGCCACAGGGTATCCAACTAAGGGATATATCGGTTGTCAAGAGCATACTGAGTTCGGGCAACCGAAGAGTATGATTTCATGGCAGCGACCTGAATATACTGTACATCCAAATTAAATCTACCATTAAGGTGTGCAAAAATATGAGTGTCAGACCTAGGTATAGTATCGTATGGTGTTGACAGAAACAGTTATCGAGCCTTTTTACCTTTCTTCCTTATTTAAGCCATAACGCAACGTTTTCAAATCATGAAGTAGAATACGTTGGGACGAAATACATTTCCGTGTCTGACTCCGATCAGAGAACAAGGAGAAGACGCCTTCTTCAATGACATCATTGGATTCCGAGAAAGTTACTGAACAGATCTGCGTGTGTGTGTGTGTGTGTGACATACACAAGTGCCGCATTTACGATGTCGGCAATTGTTGGTGTCAAAATAGCCAGAGACGTAAACGTTCAGGCGAACGTGGATTAAGCTATCCTTCAGATTCCTATCACATATATAAGCTACCAAAGAAAGTCCTTAGATTGGACAATGCACGATCAGAATGGAGATATGGAAGGTCACTACGGACAGCGGAACTATGGAGATGGAAAATAAACACAAGTTTTACCCCCTGTCAAGAGAGGGAGTATTACGAATATCAAATTGGGTGCCTTGCGTGAGAGGATAAACACCAAGAGCGGAACAGCTATGAGAAACCTGCCGTGGTATAAAACCTCAACAAAAGATGTTTATTATCTCTTGAACTCTAGTGGGAAATGCTCATGTCCAGATCATGGACGACACTGGTAAAGTAGTTGATAGAAGGACATTCTTCTTCTTCTGCGCTCGTTTTCAAACTCCTGCAGATCAACAAGAGAACGGAATGCGTTGTGTCATGGTTTACAGCTTGGCTGCTATATCTGCGCGTTCCGACCTGACACATTCGACTTCAGCATGGCTATGGGTCACTGACACTATATGGGATGGGACAGCCAACTCCATCCCATAACCTCCTTAGTCGCCTCATACGACATGCATGGAAAGGTAAACAGTGTTGCTATTCTTTGCCCCCCTTTCAGGCCCCGACAATACAAGGACATGAACTCGCAGGCAGTGTAATGGGAATGGGTAAATGCTCCAGTATAGGATAACAATCCTAAACAGAAAGTAGGTGGCTGGAGTAACACAGGGCAAATATCAAGATGAACCAAAAAAGAAAGAAGTGTTACCAAAATAAGACATAAAACAACTTAACAACGCGACACAGAGACAGAAGTCGTTTCGACTAAAAATCCTTCATCGAAGGGGTGTTGAGAGTAGAAATTTATGAGGTGTGTAGTCTAATAATGTGCTCAAACAGAGAGATAGATGGTGACGGTTATTTCAAGTACCTCAGCAATATAGCTATATTGACTCATCGGGCACCCGTGTGATGCCGGGTCCCGAAAGGGGAGCAAAGAATAGCAACACTATTTACCATCCACGCATGTTGTAAAAGGCGACTAAGGAGGTTATGGGATGGAGTTGGCTGTCCCATCCCATATAGGGTCAGTGACCCAAAGCCATGTTGAAGTCGGATGTGTCAGGCCGAAAGGCGCAGCTATAGCAGCAATGTTGTAAACCATGACACAACGCATTCCGTTCTCCGGTCTACATCCTGCTAATCTGCAGGAGTTTGAGAACGAACGCAGAAGAAGAAGAAGAAGAAGAAGAAGACTCATCGGGAATCATCAATCTAAAGCATAGCTGTAGATTACCAACGAGGTTCCAAAGTGGGCGGTACCGCCCAAGTGCGCCGAAACTTCTAGGGGAACGATAGTGGGTTCAGACGTAATTGGGAGGGGGGGGGGGTAGTTCAGGTGAACGAGGGGTCGGCGGTCCGTTATAGAAGAAATTAATATATATTAAAAAATGAATTATTTATGTGATTTTGCAATATAATTTGTAATATATGTTATGGTGTTTTAATTATTACAATAATATTCTTACTAATGTAATATGATGTAATCTCTTAATATGTATTTCGAATGTTCATTTTCAAACAATTGTGTGAAATTATACATACTGTTAGTCTTATTTAACTTATGTGGCTTTCGCTGACCAAGAAAAAAACGTTTCAAAGAGTGGCTAGAGCACAACTATGTATAACACTACCAACATATGGGGTTCCCTCACATATGATAAGCATATGTCAGAGCATATACGCCAATAGTCATTGTGAAGTAAGAAAGATCCGATAATTTCCAAAATCACGTGAGAGTGAGACAGGGATGTTTACTATCCCCCCCTCCTTATTTGTTCATAACATAAATAGATCACATCTACAAAGTAGCAAAGACAACAGACGAAAACAAACTGAAGTATAACTTAAACGAATTGCTATTTGTAGACGACCAAATACTAGTAGCATATCAGAAGAACAACTACAAAGACAAATATATAGATTACATCAAACATGCCATACTTTTAATATGAAGATAAATAGAGTAAAGACCGAAGTAATGAAGATAGGAAGAACAGAAAGAAACACACATATATATATATATATATATATATATATATATATATATATATATATATATATATATATATATATATATATATATATATATATATATATATATCTATACGCTGTGTCCCTTGTTAGCCTTGCGACGTCATGGGTGGAAGAGTTCTCTGGAGATGGCCTTCTTGTACGCTGTTTGTAAGCTTGTTCCTGTGGCTTCTTTGATTTATGTGATCCATTTTTACATGGTCTGCCTCTGGCTTTATAACCGTTATGTCTATGTGTCATGGCCATTTGTGGCCTTCTATATGTCGGTAGTCTGGAAGCGTGTGAAAACCACTTGAACTGTTGTCTTTTGATGTGTTCCAATACTGGTATTGTTTTGGTTATCTGTCTGATGTTATGGTTTCTAATTCTATCTCTTAATGACACTCCGAGTATTCTTCGTAGGCATGCCATTTCTGCTGTCACTATTTTTCTTTTGTCTTGTGCTGTCATTGTCCAGGTTTGGCACTGGTAGTATAGTGATGGAATAATAATAGTCTTGCATTATGCAACTTTAATGTCTATGTTTACATTTTTGTTCTTGAAAATACGTGTCATCTGTCCTAGGATCTGGTATGTTTTGATGCATCTATTTTGTATCTCCTTACTGGTTTTCCCATCACTCGATATAATGCTTCCTAAGTAAGTGAATTAATTTACCTGTTTAAGGTGTTTATCATCGATGGAGATAGTGATATTGTTTTCTTTCTTTGCTATTGCCATTATTTCGGTCTTTTCAATATTGATCTTCATGTTGAATTTTTTAAAGGTTGTGTGGAGTGTGTTCATATGGTCTTGCAATTGTTCTTCTGATGTTGCTATTAGTACTTGGTCGTCTACAAAGAGTAGTTCGTTCAATTTGTCTTTTATGTTATCTTCTTCGTTGGTACTTGTTAGTTTACAGATGTGGTCGATATACGATATGTTATAAAAAATACAGGGGATAGGACCCACCCCTGGCGAACTCCTGATTGAATTTGAAACTTATTTTACACACCTGCATTTTTTCTTACTGCACATTGTCTAATAGCATAAATGCTCTAGCATATGTTGATTAAATGTTCTGGTACTCCGTATATTGATAGTGTTTTCTATAGCTGTTGTCTGTCTACTCTGTCGACTGCCTTTTCTTGGTCTACGAATGCGATATATAATTCTTTGTTGTTTTCTGTGGCTCTTTCAGTTAGCTGTCTAAGTGTAAAGACAGCATCCGTACAGCTTTTGTTCATACAGAAGCCCATTTGAGTGTTTTGAAGTTGTGGTTCAATGTATGATTGTAGTCGTTGATATAATATTTAAAAAAATAATTTTCCTGTGTGGTACAGTAAAGATATCCCTCTGTATTTTGTGCAGTCTCTATTACTGCCATTTTTAAAATTCCATATGGGAATGAATGTCGCGTTCCTCCAGTCTTCTGTGTTTCTTGTTTCTTCCACATTACATTAAAAAGTCTGTGTAACAATTTTTCCCCGATCTCTGCTGCTGCTTTGATACGTTCTGTTTGTATGTTATCAGAGCCAACTGCCCTGTTTATTGGTGCTATGTTTATTGCATTTTCTATTTCCGATAGTAGTATATTTGGTTCTAGGTTCGCTGCTGTAGTGTTTATTGTTGTGTCTTCATCTCCTTCTTTTAGATTTCAACGGCAAAATAACACTTTTCAAAACGATTATTATGCCAACGATGTGCTACCAATTCGAAACATGGACGACAACACAAAATAAACGTAAACTTGTGATAGTTGAAATGGCATTCTTACGCAGAATCCTATATTGCTAAGAGACAGAATGAGGAATGAGGACATTAGAAAAGAGTCAGCACCACCCCAATCTTGGAATATATTAAGAGTTAATAGATCAAATGGTTTGCACACATCAGCAGTCTACCATCAGACAGCATACCACATCAAGCTATGCTATACAGATACAGCGAAGACAGACCCAGAAGCCGACAACGAAAACGATGGACCACTGAAATAAAAGAGGTGACACATTCCACTATATACTCAAAACACACGAGGGACATCTCCAGAAAACTCTTCTACCCCTGACGCTGAAAGGGAACACACGGTTTTAGTGAATAGATAGAACGGATTTAACGGCATAAGCAGTAATGTATAATAAACATCAGTTTATATATAATTTGTTAATATTTACGTCAAAAATATCAAACGATTAGTACGCGGAAAACTGTGGTGTATGGGAGGGACTGGGTTGGGAGGAGGGCATTACAACATTTATGTCGTGCACAGTGGGTGGTGACCTGAAAATGTTGGAACCTACGATCTAAAGAGAAACTAATTCACATGTCATGTGATGTGAATTTCATTGGACACGTGCATATTAGCAAATAACACAGCCAATTAACAGCCAATAAAAAGGACGGAAAAGTCAAATGGCATCAAATTAGAAGGATAATTCCCGGTGAACCTAGAAGACTGTTATCAAGGGGCTTAGCTGTGTCAATGAAGTTCACACATAAAGTAGAGATTTGAGATGTGAACTTTATAGCTTTGCGAATGTTGAAAGCGGAAAGTGTATGGATGCCAATATCATATGTACACGTGGAACAAACGACATTTCAGTTATGGGCTGTCGGTAAATTACGTCAAGAAATACGGAGGATATGATTTACAAATTATCGACAATTAATTGCTGATACGAATTGGGGGCGGGGGAAGTTGGGAAGAAGGGAAGGTTGACAAAAGTTGACGTAAACAATAGTGTATTTATACACCAATTAAATATTTTGAATTTGTAACATTTTTCTAAAATCTGAACAAAACCATATAGTTTTTTAGTACTTTTTCTGCTATATTTGAAAATGATCCCCTCCCCCCTAAATTGTGATTAAATTGAACACATGGAAAGGGGTACTTGCACTTTTAAGTTGTTGACAATTAGGGATAGGGACAAACGGTTGTCACACATTATTGACATTATTTATGCACAGCTCTTATGGAAGTCCCATAACTGGTGATAATGGTGACCTACAAATAAGTAGGTTCCTAAGTCGACTGAGATTCATCTGTTTTGTTGAGAAAGTTACAGTTGAATCAAAGTAGTTAAGGTAGGGAACAAGTACAGCAAGACGGGCACGAGTGGCAGTTGATATAGAGTGATGAGGGCGCTTCTCAAGGAATTGCAAAACCGATGGCCGAGTGCGTTATATATAGGAGTTGTTTGATAGACAAAGAGACTAGGAAATATTGAGGAACAACGACGACCTGGTACCCCATATACTTATGCTAGATCAATTTCTGAACCACTGATGATATAATAATGTTAGCAGATGAGCTGAATAAAAAAATGTGTAAAAGTTGTAGAGGATTGACGTTACTGCACTCGGTTTCCTATATGTACTCCGTAACTCTCAACGAAACGGCACGTCACCTGCCGAGAGTACCACTCATAGCACATAAATCCTTCAATTAAAGCAATAATTCACAGGAATCTCTTTTCGAACTTGAACCCTGAATAGGAAGCCAATGAGTTAACACATGAGCTGCCTAGGCATCACATGAAATGTGTGATTCTCTCGTACTCATTTCGTATTACTGAACAGTAGTGAAGCCATTCAGTAATATGAACTATTGTAGTAAAAAAGTGACTCACATTGATACCATCAAATGGTTGCAAACATTGAGTGAATGCGTTTGTACAAAATGATGGAACACATCTTCAACATACATACATACCTCGTGTGAGTAGAATGCTTCTGTTTAATAGAAAAACATCACGTAACATCGAGTTGGAGTCTTCCCGGTATGAATACAGGCTCTGGACAAATTCTCCCTTTCAATATTACATGTAGGAAACAATAGCTTAATTGTTTGTAGTTTTGGAGATCGAAACAAAACAATAAACATACACATATATCGTATTTTAAGAATTAGTATAGACGCTTGAGAACAGAGTTTGAGGAAGTAAATCAAAATATCGTATTGTCTATGTTGTAAAATCTCTCTATTTTTTTTAAAGGTTGGACATTGAATAATATAAATGCAGAACCATCGAAAAAAAAGCATCATAAATGTTTGACTCTCTCGGACCAGTTTATGAACCCTTCCGGTAAAACAGAAATAGTGGATTATTTTTATTGGAAAGCAAACAAGTGCAGAAATAAGTCAGGAATTAATTTCATCTGTCAATTTGAAACATCGAAGAAAACGGATGATGTTAGTACTGAAGGTAAGATGACATGAGAAATATTTCATTTAGAATTAGTTTAATAATACAATAGTTGTTATAACTCACTATACATTTTTAATTTTGCTGCAGGATGGCTAAAGTCGATAGATAAAAAACTGTCTTCACAACAAAGATTTGCTACAGTTGATCTCCAGTACTTTCTGTCTTCTACCATTTCAGGAAAAATTTCCCGAAGTAAATTATTTAGTTTCTGTGGGGTATACCAGTGGTTCACAACCTTGTTTTACACCTGGCCCCCGGAAGATGGATACAAGATAAAAAAGAGCACCTTACATTAGAATATGGAGACAAGATATCAAAGAGCACATGAACATTAGAATATGGATACAAGATAAAAAAGAGCACCTTACATTAGAATATGGATACAAGATATCAAAGAGCTCCTGAATATTATAATATGGATACAAGATATCAAAGAGCACATGAACATTAGAATATGGATACAAGATATCAAAGAGCACATGAACATTAGAATATTGAGACAAGATATCAAAGATAACATGAACATTAGAATATGGATACAAGATATCAAAGAGCACATGAACATTAGAATATGGATACAAGATATCAAAGAGCACATGAACATTAGAATATTGAGACAAGATATCAAAGAGCACATGAACATTAGAATATGGATACAAGATATCAAAGAGCACATGAACATTAGAATATTGAGACAAGATATCAAAGAGCACATGAACATTAGAATATGAATACAAGATATCAAAGAGAACATGAACATTAGAATATTGAGACAAGATATCAAAGAGCACATGAACATTAGAATATGAATACAAGATATCAAAGAGCACATGAACATTAGAATATGGATACAAGATATCAAAGAGCACATGAACATTAGAATATGAATACAAGATATCAAAGAGAACATGAACATTAGAATATTGAGACAAGATATCAAAGAGCACATGAACATTAGAATATGAATACAAGATATCAAAGAGCACATGAACATTAGAATATGGATACAAGATATCAAAGAGCACATGAACATTAGAATATGGATACAAGATATCAAAGAGAACATGAACATTAGAATATGGATACAAGATATCAAAGAGAACATGAACATTAGAATATGGATACAAGATATCAAAGAGCACATGAACATTAGAATATGAATACAAGATATCAAAGAGAACATGAACATTAGAATATGGATACAAGATATCAAAGAGAACATGAACATTAGAATATGAATACAAGATATCAAAGAGAACATGAACATTAGAATATGGATACAAGATATCAAAGAGCACATGAACATTAGAATATGGATACAAGATATCAAAGAGCACATGAACATTAGAATATTGAGACAAGATATCAAAGAGCACATGAACATTATAGTTACGTAAGTGGGAAGTTGACTCAAGATCAGCTGAGGTTTGGGTAGTCCCTGATGACTGCTATTACATCATGTCTAGAATATGCTGTCTAATGACTTTAGTGTCTGGAACAAATATATCCATTATATTTTTATGGTAAAAAAGATCTGATATAATCATTCCGGAATAACATAGTGCATTACCCACCACAAGAGGTACTTGTTATTTTAATAAAAATAATAGACATTTTCATTACTTTATTATATTAATTATATACAAATATTAACAATCTTTCTCAGTTGTTTATTAGTTTTAATTTTATTCTCAATTTGCTGGAGCGTTGTAGGGCTAACCTCACCCCTTTCCCCCCATCAAGAACATCTGCTCAAAATGTATAAAGAATTGATTTCATTCTACCCTTGTTACCACATGTGTCCCTCACCATGGCCAACAATGCGACACGCCTTCTGACGTGAGTACCACCTATAGCACGTAACGCCATAGCTTCAAGCGAAAATATACTATTTATAACCAAGATGATGCAGCCTTTTGAACACAAAAGCGAACGGTTCAACATCGGCGTCAGGACTGGACTGATCGCCATCTTCGAGATTTTATTGCCAATCATTTTAATATTTCTGCATAATCTCTGTGACAGAATGAACACACGCACGTATACTAGCAACTATTAAAATCGCATCAGCATACATATGAAAGTGCTTCCAATTTGTGAGGACAACAGGTGATTACAGTCGAAGATAAAAAACGGCAAATGCCATAAGTGTATTTATTACTTGCATGTTATACACTAATGCGAGCGATTAGCTCTTACTTTCTATGTGCAGTGGGTTGGCTATTCTGATTTCTTTCATACCCATGAGACATTAGGAGTCGGCTTAGCACAATGCCTATTTAAGGGGCCTTCTGCTCAAAGGGGGTCTTAATTGTATAGATGACATGCTAAAAAGCTTCCATAAGAGAGCCTCAATATAACGGCATGTCATCTACTAAGGTTTTATGTTGCATGGATAGTTTGTCTAGTGGGCCATTGCGCGAACCCACAGCATGCGCTTTATACACTATAGCTGGGATGAAATGTAGGCTGCAGTAAAACAATACACGATGTATGTTGTAAATATGTATAGGGCTCTTCTCCCTCCAAAAAATTGATTAAAATTGATTTTTACATTGAACAAATAATGCTATCAATAATACTAATAAAACAATAATAATAACAATAATAATAATAGTAATAATAATAGTAATAATAATAATAATAGCAATGATAATAATAATAATGATAATAATAATAATAATAATAATAGCAACAATAATAATAATAATAACCATAATCTATTAGGATTATAGGGGCGTCACGTTGCAGATATCAGCCAAAAATAAACCACAACAACTCCATATTTATTTGTATTTTCAGCAGTTAAACAAATACACTGAATTGATGATTCTTCTTGATTCTTGATTAGAAACTGGCTTCACAGCACGTGGGGCATTCCCATAAGTGTTCCACCCTCTGTTCCAGCAGCCGTCCAACTCGATAGTGTTTTGAGTCTAATGCCGCCGAATCAGACGTCGATATCAAGGCACAACTCTGCCCCTTCCGACAGGTTTCGTTGTTGTTCCGTCCACCCACGCCGTGCCCGTAACTAGTTCAAGCACAACGTTAGACTGCCGGAACAACATGGTAACTGTTATCGAAGGTTACGACTACGGGATTATATAGAAATAATATAGCTGACGTGCCATGAAGCTTCTATAAGAAGATAACCTCAATATAAAGGCATGTCATATACTAAGGTTTTCTGTTGCATGGGTGGTTTGTCTAGTGATCCATTAGTGAGACACACAGACGCAACCAATTGCGCACTGAATTGATGATCGACCAACAGGTATGTGGTACAATAGATAACAATAAGCAAAAAATAAATAAATAAAAATAAAAATAGACAAGACTAAATGTAGTGCGGTAATGGTAACTGACAGTTAAAAAATTATAATAAAAAAAAGAATACAGTGAAAAGATATTTTATGTCAATAAAATGTATACATTGAAATATAAGAAACCAATAATAATAGAAATACTGTCAATACGACTGTTAGTATACCTTTAGCTGAACATTTCCTACACAAGCATTTCGATGTTTTGGTTATAAAACGGAAAAGTAAGTGATGTCAGTGATAAACACACTTGTGTATATTTTCTTTATATATAATTGAACATATTGCACTTTGTTTAACAGATACTCTCTTATTCCCATAGCTGTCAATTCTCATTTCCGTATTCCATGGTCTTATCTATCTTTCGTTCACTTGTTCTAAGTTGATTCTGAAACTTGGGCACATTATCAGAATGTGTACGCGTACCTTGTTTTATTTCTCTATTACGTGATTCCTCGTGATCACGGGACCCGCAACTGTAATGGATATTGTCCGGATGGTAATTAAGCTTATATGGAATCTTATGGCGCACTGGTATAGGGAGCAGAACACCGCTATAGTTTTCTATAGGCCAGATTCCTCTGGTCAAATGAATACTTAGAATCAAGTTGTCACTATGGACGGAGGTCATTCTGTACTCTCTGCATTGTTCTCTTGTGAACTATTTTCTTCTGTTAAAGAGCTTCTCATTAATAACACAGCAAATAAACCGTAAACCGCACTGTTGAAACTGAAACAAAACAAATATTTGGTTAAGAATACTATAACAACGTAATTATTTGCAAAAACAATTAAAATGTATTGGTTTAAAATATTATTAACTTATAATATTTATATTTTCTACCATCACTGGGTTTCTC
The DNA here is from genome assembly GCA_034231615.1 of Meghimatium bilineatum. Lineage (NCBI taxonomy): Eukaryota > Metazoa > Mollusca > Gastropoda > Stylommatophora > Philomycidae > Meghimatium > Meghimatium bilineatum. Next base: position 59,442,105 of record CM067320.1, read on the forward strand.
GGTTGGAGATCAGTTTCCTAGAAATCCACATGGCACCGTTCCTTGCTTCAGTGTTTTAAATCCTCTATCGTATAATCTCCTCTATTTGTTGTTGTCTTCAGTTTGAAAGAACCATACTTTGGGAGACGTACTTTTTTTTCTACTGAACTGTAGCAACAACGAAAGTTAATAGTGGAACTCATACGTTCATGGAGGAGTGGGGGTGACAAATTACTACACAGGGGCTCCAAAACCTAAATTCCTGTAACGCTTAGGAAGCTCAGTAAAAAATTAATGCACTTAAAACAATTTCAAATTTTAAGGTTCACTCCATCTCGTTTGTTTAGTATAGAATCTTGCTTAATGTTCTATCCTGATAACACATGCTCCTTGGAATATGTAACTACATCACAGATCAAATAATACGAGAATATATAGATTCATTGAATGGTTCGTGAGAGATTGGCTAACCACGTACAATTGAAAACACATCACAATTCTTAGGCAACAAATAGGTCTTGAAACAGTTCATCTGCCTCAAACGTATGTAATAAGATCTCTGATTTCTGAATGTCTCTTACATCTAGATCCATGCTAACCACGTACAATTGAAAACACATCACAATTCTTAGGCAACAAATAGGTCTTGAAACAGTTCATCTGCCTCAAACGTATGTAATAAGATCTCTGATTTCTGAATGTCTCTTACATCTAGATCCATGTACTTTCTCTTGTCAGTGTATTTATTTACTATAGGTAGCAAACTTATCTTTTTGAAGAACCTTCTCTTGACGTATAAAAAATACAGTATCCCATATTTTTTTTCATAGGAAGACTTGTTTCACAGGTTGAAGTCTTGGAGAAAAATAAAGAAAGGTTGGTTTCGGTTACCAGTCAACATTTATTTCTTTCAACTGCTCTGCTTATTTCTTGGATATCTGAGTGTCTTCTTCCCACGTCTTCTTATTTTTACGCTATCTAACCCTAGGTTCACTCAAAAATACACATGATGATATATTTTCATAACTCGATTCTCCCATGTTCCTACCACAGATATAGGGCGTGCTCGTACCAACTTTTATAAATAGGCCTACATGCCAATCGAACGTCGATATTGTTTATTTGGTTAACGTGAAACTGCATTAACTATGTTTAACACTATACCTTAAGATTATGGTAGTAACAAGTTGATCTGTGAGAAGAGAAACATTTCAGAATGTTAGTTGTCTCGTTGTTATTGCAGTACGTTTTAGAGCGTATTTTATTATTTCATACATGACATATTCTGTTTACTTTTTCCCAGACTGTTATATAGGCAATGGCCATGATTACAGGGGAAATTTTGCCGTTCCTGAATTTGGCGTCTCGTGTGTAAACTGGGCTTTATCTTCCGACGTAAACCAAAACACGCATCCAGAAGCAGTGAGTCTGTATATCTGACTAATTCTGATTAACAATAAACTATAGCTTCAATTTTGTGTAGGTATTTCCATAAATTACATCAACAATCTTTTAACAATTTGAACATATCCTCTCCTATGTCAACAACTGTCGAGACCTCATAAGCCTCTGCTTAATTATGTCAACCCCCCCCCCCAATATTATGTGGGTGCTATCCCCTGAAGCTACCGGTTGACATGGACTCGGCCGTTGTATGGGATGATAGCATTTGCAAAGATTACTAAGAGGAACCAGAGAAACAAACGAACGAATTACTTTTAAAGGGTAGCTGTAACACATGTTCACAAGACATCATCTTTCACCATCGTCACACAAAATTGTCTATACTTGTACACGAATATTTTAACTGGTGTATAAAATCAGAATACATTTTAACTGGTGTATAGAAACAGAATACATTTTAACTGCTGTATAGAAATATAATACATTCTAACTAGTGTATAGAAACAGAATACATTTTAACTGGTGTATAGAAACAGAATACATTTTAACTGGTATATAGAAACAGAATACATTTTAACTGGTGTATAGAAACAGAGAAGAGCAGTCAGGCTTTATACCAGGTCGTTCCTGCCTTGACCATATATTCACTCTTAGAACAACAATAGAAGAATGTCTATAATTTAGATCTAATCCCATAATAAACTTCGTTGATTTTAAAATAGCCTTCGACAGCATCCATCGACCATCGCTTTGGGAAGTTTAAAAAATATATGGATTCCAAAATAAATATATAAATGTGATAAAATCATTCTATACCAACTCAAAATGCTGTGTTAGAACAGAAAAAGGCAATTCAGAATGGTTCCCAGTGATTACTGGTGTTAAACAATGATGCCCTATGTCACCATTACTATTCAATATCGCAATTGACTGGGCTATGAGAAAAAGCACATCCAACACAAATTTAGGAATCAAATGGATAAATAAAACAAAATTAGAATTTTGGAAACCTGGATTTTGCCGATGATCTTGCACTATTGAGTGAAAGCCATCAAGATGCACAAACAAAAACTGATAGATTAAAACTCATTGCAGGACAAATAGGTCTCCAAATCAATTCAGCAAAAACAAAAATTATGAACTTCACCAATTCACCTAACGAAATTACTTTAAATGGACAACAACTTCAAAAATTACAGAAATTCTCCTATCTAGGAAGCAAATTAACACTCGACGGTGATGTCATGCCAGAAATTACAACTCGCATTGCCCTAGCATCAAGTGCATTTAACAGACTGTCTAATATCTGGATGTAAAAGTCAATCAGCACATGCACGAAAATGCGCTTATTTAATTCCTGCGTTATTCCGGTGCTATCATATGGATGTGAGAGCTGGAAAAGCTCTTTATCTTCAGAAAAGAAATGACTGAGTTTCGAGAACGAATGTCTTCGTAGGATAACTAACACCCATTGGAGTGAATTCAAATCGAATGATAAAATTAGAGAAGAGGCACATCAAAATTTCATCACAGATGTTATCAGAAAACTCCGTTGGTCCTACATCGGGCATGTCCTACGCGCAGACGCCAACAGAATACACCACCAATCTCTGGAATGGATACCTACAGGCAAAAGAGCAAGGGGTAAACCAAAAGAAACACTCAGAAGAACAATACTTAGAGAAAGTAAAACAATCAATATTCATACTATTCAAGAACTGCACAGAATAGCTTTGAACAGACAGAATTGGAGAGATCTGACCTCTGCCCTATGCACTAACTTCAGCGCAAAAGGAAAATGAATGAATAGAAACAGAATACATTTTAACTGGTGTATAGAAACAGAATACATTTTAACTGGTGTATAGAAACAGAATACATTTTAACTGGTGTATAGAAATAGAATATATTTTAACTGGTGTATAGACACAGAATACATTTTAACTGGTGTATAGAAACAGAATACATTTTAACTGGTGTATAGAAACAGAATAAATGACATCAACATTTGTCAACTCATTTGCCCCTTTGTTAACATTTGACACATATTTTAATACACCCCCCCCATTTTTTTCCAATTGTTGACTTAATTTGTGTACATCCCATTGAGAAATATGTTACAAATTCTGCTACACAAGTTTATACCCTTGAACAATGGTAACATTATAAGAACATTTGTTAGTAGACAAAATATTGAAAAAAAATTAGGTCTAAATTGACTTGAAAACAAAGTCAGTTTCAAGATTGTGTGAAATAATTCATTATAAAGAAATAAATATAATAATGACAATAAAGAAGTGATGGCGTCAGTGCGTCTTTATAAATAAGAAGAGGGGTAAGACAAGGATGCATTTTATCACCAAGCTTATTTAATATCTACACAGATAATATCTTTAAAAATATAGAAGAAACACCAGGACTCAAGATCAATGGGAAAATAATAAACAACATTAGATATGCAGACGACACTGTTCTTTTAGCAGAAAGTGAACATGAACTACAAAGACTAATAGATCAAGTCAATAAATAAAGTAATGAATATGGACTGGATATAAACATTCAAAAAACAAAAACCATGATAATCAGCAAAGACACAGAAGAACAGGAGATAAACATAAACATACAGGGAGAGAAACTACAACAAGTAAAACAGTATCAATATCTTGGACACATAGTCACAAATGATGGCAGATGTGAAACAGAAGTTAAAAGGAGAATAGGAATGGCTAAAAGTACCTTCAATGGCATGAGGAAATTATTAATATCTAAACAAATTACAAACAAGTTAGAAATGAGAATTATAAAATGCTACATCTTTTCCATATTAATGTATGGCTCAGAAACATGGACACTAAATAAACAATTAGAAGACAAAATTTATGCCTTTGAGATGTGGGTATATAGAAGAATAGGGAGAACATCATGGAAAGAGAAGAAAACAAATAAAGAGGTGCTAAAGACACTTAATATGAAGAAAGAACTACTAAGAGAAATAAAGATCAGGCAAATAAAATACTTTGGACACATTAAAAGACATGACACTCTATTGAAGACCTTACTTGAGGGTAAAGTCAAAGGGAAGCGAGCAAGAGGTAGGCAGAGATACAAGTGGGAGAATAACATTACACGATGGACAGGTTACAGTCTAGCAGAGTGCACCACCAAGACAAGAGACAGGAGATGTTGGATATACGTTGCAGCCAACCTTCGTTGCAGAGACGGCACTTGATGATGATGATGAGAAAAAAAGACCATTCCGTGATGTTATCAATCCAGAATAAATTTTATCTGTACTACTGACTACTCATTGCAAAATAATTTTAGAAAGCGAATCTTGTCTCATTTCATGTTCATACCAACAAGTTTAAGCAGTTTCACCACCGTCAAAAGTATTTCTTAGTTATTGAAAGTTTATTTATTTGCTGCCGAACAAATATATCTTTCTTGTGGATTTTATAGCTAACTCTTAACAAACGTCTATAGCACTTCTTTTCAAAAGAATATTCTTCTTTCTGTGTCTGCATTGAGTGTTCAACTTTCAGATTCGTAGAAAAAGTATACTTAGCACTAGCGATCTGAATAGATTGATATTTACTGAAATACTAATCTTGCTTCTTCAATTAGCATTAAACCTTACCTTGGAAGCCATCGCCATCTCAAGTATTAGCTTAATCTTTGTACATAGATTTAAAAATAGAGAAGTCAGTGCACTAATAATTGTGATAGTGCGAATCTTATAATTTCATGAATATTTCATTATTTGAAATATGAGAATTATTGTTTAAAAAAAATTAATTAATATTAGTACAATTAATGCTGTCAGTGGTAATATTGTTATTAATATCGTTGTTTTAATACAATGCTTTATACTTGACTTTAAAAAAAAGGGATTAGGTGATCATAACTACTGTCGAAACCCTAACAATGATATGAAACCGTGGTGCTGGGTTAACAATGATGACAGCAAAATTGAGTACTGTAAATTACCAGCTTGCACTGAAACGACTGCTTCACCGCAAAGACAAACACACGAGCCAGGTAAATTAAGATGAATGGACAGTGTGATATGAGTTTTAATATGTTTGATTCTGCACTTCCTAGTTAGCGATACAATCATTATCATTGCGCAGAGGGCTCGGTTTAATATTCGTCGACCCTCTCCTTAAATATTTATGCAAAATAAAAAGAAAATAAGCAATACCGACTGTATGGCCACCTAGATAAGACTTCTAGTTAGGGTGCAAAGAATAGAATCACTGTCTTCCTTCAGGTCATGTAAGAATACGACTAAACAAAGCTGAGGCCTAGGCTGATAAACTTATTAAAAAAAATATCATTTGTCACTGCAGGATGATCGTGTCACAACTTCTTTTTTTTGTCTTATTTCAAACAGTCTCTGGCGACACTACATGTTTCCATTATCTGGACTACATCCTGCTTGACATCTAATAGAACTGTGGTCCTGCTTCAAGAGAGATCTAACGGAAGGTGATAATGAAGGATGAAGAAGAAATCATCCTCATGGACGACGAAGAGATAAAAGCCAGCGGGCAGAGAACCATTATGCTTATATGGCAGACTCCTAGGCGGCGGAGATTTCTAGGTGTGCCATGACTGCAAATTTGTTTACAGATCTGACGGAAGAATGCTGAACTGGTTGGTACAGAGGTGTATGTTACGTTCATAATGGGACCTGATGATGCTGGGACACTACTACCGGTTGGCCCAGAGGTGTATGTTACGTTCATAGTGGGACATGATAATGTTGGGACACTACTGAACCGGTTGGCCCAGAGGTGTATGCTACGTTCATAGTGGGACCTGATGATACTGGGACACTACTGTACCGGTTGGCCCAGAGGTGTATGGTAGGATCTGATGATACTTAGATACTGCTTCCTGAAATACCTTCGGGACAAACTGCCCATAAACTCCGCTCACACAGCCATGCCTCTGAGACGGCGAACCGTCTACATATTCGGGTGTCATCTGAAAGGACCTATGCTTCTGACACAACGGCTGCGGGCTGTCAAGAACTACTTGCTCGCAGCTAAACAATTACTTTATTTTCATCGTAATTATCATCATCATAATTATTATTGTCACAAACGTCTTCGTCATTTAGGCCATAATGACGCTAATATTTGGTGATGTCACATTTGAAGTATCCTTTATTATTGACACGAAAAACAAATCATCACCCTCATTAATTTCGTTTGTCTTTGCTGATTCTCATAAAGAGTTCAATATATCAGCTCGTTTCATTCTCTTTAGTCTACTACTCATCACTTTTCCTACTTCACTATACAGTAGTTTTTTTTTGTCAGCACTAAGTAAAGGGTAGGCTGATGCTCAGCAAAACTGTGTTCTATGATTCATATATGGTTAATCCAGTAAGAATAACATTACACGTGTCGATGTATCCTATGTGCCTTAAAGAATGATACCATAATCACATTATGGATTTGTATCCAATCTTACATTCTGCATCTCATTAGGAGTCATATTTGCCAATACATACTTCATAACACATGCTCAAAATGTGACACAGCAGCACTAGGAGAGATGATCACAGCACATACGAAGCGTAACATATCAGAAGCATAGATTTAGCATGCTGCTCGACAGGACATAATAAGCACACATATATCCAACTATATGTGTCCCGAGTGTGACAGAGCCAGAATTGGAGCCTTCAGTCATCTTCACACACACACACAAGAGATGAAACAACATGCGTTTGAAATTGTTATCATCATCGCCTACGATGAACGGTTATAATAACATTGGTTTACCCCCCAAAAAAAAATTAGTTGAAATTTGTCCATAATGTTTTAAATGAATTAGGAGCATTTTGTGCCACTGAAGCCAAAAATGACATCCAAATTTCTTACCAGGTCAGATTTTTTTCTGAATTGATTTAACAAATTTCTATTCTCTGACTATAGACTTCTATTCATAACTACATTTTGGTGATATTAGTAGTTGATTTATGTGTTTCATTTCTCACATAAAAAGAATTTAACAGAATGTATTTATTAAATGTTACAAAAATGGAATTATATAAATGAAGAGAAGACATTGAAAAAGGTAAGGACATGTAAATTATGTCATCACTGAGCAAAATTCAAGACATAAGCTTCAATTTCTTTGACTTTCTTTGAGTGCTCAGCAGCAGGGATATCTCTCTTCAGAGTCCAGCAGTAACCAGCTATCAGTACTGCATCCAAATGTCCTGGATACCTGGTCTCCATCTCTTTTATGTCCTGATGGAACCTCTCTCCCTGCTCGTCACTCATTGATCCAAGATTCTCGAGAAACCGATCCATATGCGAGAATAAATAATGTACTTTTATGCTCATGTTGTATCCAAGGTTTTTGAAAGCATTCAGCATATTTTTGACAACTTCTTCATAGTTACTGGCTTTGGTGTTGCCCAAAACATTCTTCACAACCAGAACAAAGGCCTTCCATGCTTCCAATTCCAATTTGTTCATCGATTTTTCACACTCAGGATCTCTGGTGAGCTGACGAACTTGAGGACCATAAAAAAGGCCACCTTTTAACCTCTCTAAAAGCACGGCACAAGTAAGTGAAGCAGCCACCATCCTTGTCCAGGGCTTTGGTGAACTGTTTAATCAGGCCAAGCTTGATATGCAGCGGTGGAAATAGTATCTTGTTTCTGTCTACCAGAGGATTGTTGACGATGTTCTCTGATCTACCCGGCACAAATTATTCTCGTTCAGGCCAGTCCTTTTTGGTATAGTGCTGATATCTGTCCCTACTATCCCACATGCACAAAAAGCAGGGGTACTTTATAAAGCCAGACTGTTGTCCCAATATGAAATTCACCATCTTCAAGTCAAAACAAATATACCACTCGTGCTGATGATAAGAAACTTTATCCAGCACATACTTCACCGCTTCATACTTCTTCTTCAGTGTAGTTGAGTGAGCAAGGGGTACAGAGGCAAACTGATTGCTATTGTGAAGCAGAACACATTTTAGTGATCTCTTGCAGATGTTAACGAACAGTCTCCAATCTATGGGTTAATAATGTTTACCAATTTTTATACCAAAATAACGCGTTGGGAGACGTGTTAGCACAGTGGTTAGCGCACTGGCTTCGCATATGAGTGGTCCTGGGTTCATTCCAGGAGATGGCTACCGCCCTCATTTGCAGAGTCTCTGAAATGTGAGATCACTAACATCTCACACCCATACGGCATTAATAAATGCTATGAGTTAATTTACTTTTTTTATACCAAAATACGCATGGTAAGCTTGCTTTATGAAAGTTGTGGCAGGATTCCTATTAGGAAAGAGGGTGTATTCACTGAAGATGTAGCAGAAGATGTTACTTTTATTTCTGCAAAATCTTCTAGTTGAAGACATTTGAATCACTTGAAACCTTAAAAAAAAATACCCCCCCCCCCAAAAAAAAAATAAAAAAATAAACAAATATTAGCAATACTAGTAAGTTTAAACATGTGAAATCTTCATAATTTGTATATTCCAAGATGGATTAAGAAATTTTGCAACATATGGCATGAAAATATTCATACATGTGACAATAAAATACTTGCTTTCTATATCATTTGTCCTTTAACTAGGAAAAAAACCACCTTTGATCAAATGTGTGGAAATCAATTGTCGTTTTATTGATTGAATTGACATGGAATATGACCCACCTATAAAAAACATCATGCGGTGCTAGATAAAAAACCTGGCCTGATTGAGCAAAACTAATGTGATTTTTGGATTCAGCACAATAAAATAATCCTATATCTGTAAAAAAAACAACCCACCAGAGACAGCAAATTTGATGTTGATCAGTGTAATTATTACTCTCACATAAACAACCAAACACTGGCGCAGCAGAAATAATAATACTTATGGTCGATCAAAAACAAGGTCGATCAACTTTTCAATGAACGCACAAACTATCAGACTATTGGGTGCGAGTATAGAAGATATACAGCTAACAGTGTACAAGATCGTTTCAATCTTAAGATCTTTTTTCAAGAAAACACAAGACAAATAGTGAACAAATGGTAAAAACAATAAAACTATAGGCATTATCACAAAAGAATTAGAAAGCAGACATTTAACAACGGAAGCATCCAAGGTAACAATAACGTACTTATACACAGGTATTGCCATATAGACGTACATTAAAAAATATGGCGTTTGAGAACAAAAAAATAAAATCAACTATGTCTGAAAGCAACATGAAAGACAACACAACAAAAGTCCCACCCTTCAAATCTAAATAAATGAATGATTTGTATTAAGACCAAATAGCTTAAGGGCACTAAACTGCAACATATAGTGATTTTCAAGGGCGTACCTAGTTCTATCACCAGTTTTCCAAAATCTTGTTAGGAATGAAAGCTGGGAACATCCTTGTGGGAGAATGAGCACTTATAGGAGTCCTCAGAGTGCAATAATGCCTTTTTTCAACTAAAACAAAAACAATGCTGCTATCTGAAAACAAACGTGTTCTGATATTTTTAAAATGAAGAGTAAAAGTATTCAAGAGTACAAGACAAGAATAATTAATAGAATATTATTGTTTATCAAACCTCATGTGCAATAATCACTTAACTGCACAATGGTCTTTCTTTTCGCTTTTATCACTTTATGCCTTGCAATGTCAGCGGAAGAAGTATTCCCCGGAGATGACTTGTTTGTGTGCCTCATATATGTTTTTTTTCGTTGGCTCTTTTATTTCTGTAATCCATCGTGTACAAGGTCTGCCCCTGGCTTCGTATCTGTAGTGTCTGCATAATAATGCTTTTTGAGGAGCTCTGTCTGATGATAGTCTGAAAGCATGGGAAAATTACTCAATCTGTTGTCTTCTGATGTAATCCAGAATTTGCATTGTGTTTGTTAGTCTTCTGATGTTTTCGCTCCTGATTCTGTCTCTTATTGTTATTCCGAAGATTCTACGTAGACCAGTCATTTCTGTTATAACAAGTTTTCTTTTCGATTCTGTTGTTAGTGTCCACGTTTGACATTGGTAACATAGCGATTGTATGATGATCGTTATATATAATGCAGTTGTGGTATTCATGCTCACCTGTTTTTTTAATTAAATAGGAGACATCTGCCCTAGTGGTAACTGAAAAAAAATACTCAGAAATCTCATGTCTTAAATAACACAAAATAAATATGGACAAAACTACAATTATTCTTTCTGACATATAATGTACTCAACGGCACAAAGAATAACTACTGAGTATAATACAATTATTTGTTCATTGATATTCTGTGAATTGTTTCAGTTTTAACATATCGTTTGGTCAATGGCAGCATGTCCTCGAACGGCAGAGTTGAAATAATAAAAAATGGCATTAAAGGCACTGTGTGTGATGATGATTGGGATGATGAGGATGCAACTGTTGTATGCAGATCATTGGGATTCATGTGAGTAAATAACTTCTAATACCCGGCGTTGCCTGTAAGAGATATCAACATGTGAATGTCATAATGCATTCTTTGAACTTTGGAGTCAAATTAGAAATATGATAAAAAGTATTATATCTCGTCGCTTAAAACATCACTATATCAGGTGTAGCAGATAAGGCAGGTAAACGTATGCATTGAGATAGTTGTAAGTAACTTACAGAATCACCGATTTCTTGTCGCTGTCGAGTAGAATGCCTGTCACCATTATAAAACTGTGGGTTTCGTATATGAACAACAGAATATTATCTCTGGCTTTGTACAATGTCTCTTTTGCCATATTAGCGACCAGAAAATATGACAGCAATTTCTTGCATTCTGGAAGATCAAACAGAGTCTAACCCATTCATAAAGGTCTCTTATCGGCATCAATGACAATTTATTTTTCGGTAGTAAATATGTTTTGTAGAGCATATTTAAAAGTTGTAATGTAATGATTATATGTTGGAAGCATGCCCTGAATATGTGCAATGAATTCCAATTTTGCAGCTGGATTTTTATTAACATTTATTTTGTTCTTGTTTTGACTGGTTCAATTCCCGTTAGTCTCAAGAATCTCCAATAAAATATGATTGAAAATATCTTGGTTATGTATTATGCAACGGTCGCACTGAATCTATACTGTGATATATTTGACTATTAACGTTAAATGTGAGAATGAATTCACATTGTACAATAATTATTTGCTTCAAATGAAGTCATAAAATAATGCAGAATCACATGATATTTTGTAAGAAATGTGATTCTGATGTATCGCCTACAAGTAATATGTTTTAAAAGTTTGACATGTTCCGAAAGGGTCGGTAATTGAGCATTTCTATTACCGTAACACTCTATCCCAACATTTCTTCCGATACATTTCCTGTCACAACTCCCACGTGGACACTCTTTTTCTTCAGTTGCCACTGTTACCAGTGGTCGTAGTGACTATATTACCAGACCCGCAACCACCACTATGTTTGATGGTTACAGCCTGATACAACAGAAATGGACTAATTCCCGATATTAAAAATATTGTATCTTACTATAAATGGTACTTTTTAGTTAACGAGTCACATCTTCTATAGGAAACACAATTGTAGCAGAACGTAGTCTTCTTTATAAATGACTGATGCTCTTAGAATTGATGCGTTTGAGATGTGGATATATAGAAGAATAGGGAGAAGTTCATGGATAGAGAAGAAAACAAAGAGCTTCTAACAACATTTAATATTAAGAAACAATTATTAAGGGAAGTAAAATTTAGGCAAATAAAATATTTTGGATAGATTAAAAGATATGACACTTGTTGAAGACCTTACTTGAGGGTAATCGAAGGGAAGCAAGCAAAAGGTAGACAGAGATCAAGTGGGAGAGTAACATCACAAGATGAACAAATTACAGTCTAGCAGAGTGCACCACCCACCAAAACAAGAGACAAGGGATATTGGAGGTCTATTGCAGCCAATCTTGTTTGTGGAGACCTCACTTGATGATGATAATGCACTAAGCTATTTACGGTTCTGGGCGAGTTAATCTGTTATAGCCAAGAGCAATTTTACCAACAACCATGCCTTCCATTGAACGATTTGTTATGCTATGTCTCTTTATATAACCAAAACCTTCACCTTTTACGTTACAATGATGCTTAGAGACAACCGTTTTAATGTTTAATGTTCGTAATACTTCTTGATGTGTGTTTTTCACTATCTATAGTATTCTCAATATTATTGTGTAACACCTAATTTAGAAGAAAACAATTGTCTTAGTCACTGATTTATTAGTCTACGTATCCATGTTTCACGGTCATAAACTGTTACCTGGAAATATGATTCTCCTAATTAGATGTAATTTAATGGATACACTTATCAACGTTCATAGCTCTAAGTCAGAATTACATTTAGAGTTTACGGGCTTAATAATTGGTCTAAACATTAAAAAATATTAACTATAAATTTAAATTTGAATGATGGCTCTAGCAATTATGTTTTCAAAAACTAAAACAAATTTGACTTATTTTTCAAAATCTTGGACAACTCTTGCTAATTTTAATCAAAGATTTGAACAAGTTCCGTTCAGCTGTCACAGATTCGTCTAGCAACTTAAGTAAACAATTTTCAAAAGCTCCATTAGTCTAAATTGAATCAAGTATTTATTAATTTGACAGTTTTAATGATACTATGTTCAATCCCATATGATTATTAACCGACACAAAAACAGCACTGTCGACTATCACATAACAATTAATTCTGCTATGTGGTTGTCAAAAATTGGGTAAATGGAAAACTGCATAACACTGTACATCAATAGGTAAGTAAATATACACACAAAACGTACACAAATCGTTAAATAGCAGTTTTGCGCGGGACAATACACAGAATATACCAAAATGGTCTTTAACCAAGATAGGAACAAATAAACACAGATTAGGAACCACTAAGCTAAGCGGAATATTACATGTCAGCCATGTGGGAGCTGACAATGCAGGAATTTAACGAAAAGACGACGAGGACGGCCGGAATGTGAGTGGTTACATGTAGACAAATTAGAATACAACAGGAAAATACAAAATAATGAGCAAACGAAAACAACGAATGTAATATAAATACAATTGAAATTGTCTCATCTCAATCAGGTGTAGACTATCTGGCGTGTAATAACTAAAAAAAAAAAGTTGGAAGTAAGGCTGGGATGCAAATAAGACAACTAATGACACGTGACATCATGCTGTGATCATAGGCTCTAAAAATAAGACTATGACCGAACAACCGAAAAGGACAGGGGCAAAGAGAGGAAGGAAAGCGTATGAGAATACAAGGGAGAGAGAAGATATAGATCAAACGAATTTATGGCATTGGTTTATACCTGCTGGTGTTAAAGTTCCCATAGTGTGGATAATGCGGTTCTCCATAATGAAAAGGCTCATATGGTCCGATGTGTATAATATAATAGCAGAGAAATATGTTTTACGGGCATCATTGTGACTAGAGTCATTTAAATGGGCCGCTACCGGCGTCCTGTCATTACGATGAATATCGTATAGGTGGCGGTAAAAGTGAGTTCGGTATCGAATGTCAGTTCTCCATATGTAAGTAAAGTAAAGTAACCCATAACATTTATTAATGCCGTAGGGGTGTGAGATGTTAGCGATCTCACATTTCACAGGCTCTGCAAATGAAGGCGGTAGCCATCTCCTCTCCCTCGCAGTCTTTACTTCCCGAATTAATCCGGTACCCATTTAAGGCTGGGTCGACCTGGGAGCCGTTGCGATCTGAAAACATTTCCGCCTCAACTGGGGAATGAACCCAGGACCACTCAAAATCTCCCGAGTCTCAGGGTCTGACATACGGGTAGTATGTGTAGGAATAAGACTGTGCAGTAGAAGGTAGTCATACATTTAGCACTGTTGGATGGAGTCCTGCAAGTTAGTGGCAAGGGGCACCGATTGTCTGGTACTCTGAATACGAAGAGCAGTGGAAAGGATGCATTCTGGATAAAGACGCTGGTGGAAAAAATCAAGTATCTCAAGTGCATGGTCGAGGAAGTAAATGTCTTTTTTACATAATCTACAGAGACGAAGAAGCATAGAGAATGGGAGAGAATGACGACATGTAAGAATATAAGAAGAAATATGAAACAGGTAGTTGTAGATGTCACATAGGTTTGTAGTACACAGAAGTAGAAATATTATATGCGACAAGAGTGACTATAATGTCCAGAAGTTGACAAAAGAAGTCGACAAGTGGGAGGTGAACCTAATATCAATGTGAAAGTTGCTGACGAAGGAAATGAACTTGGTTAAGTCTGCTTTAATATATATAGGTGATGCCAATGCCTACATCGATATACGCCGATATAGGCAGGCAAAAGTGCCAGGATTGATATGACATACCTAATATTCAAGATAGTGCATGAAGAGACAGGCGTTACTGGGACCCATTTTTGTGTCCATGGCAACACTACTGGTTTGCTCATAGAAATCCTCATTGAACTCGTAAGAGTTAAGAGCCAGTTCAGTAAGGCGGATGATAGTATATGTGGCAAGAGCCAGATCTAGACGTATCTCAATGAAAATGTGGACAGCACGAATGCCCTCGACATGAGTGATGGAGGCGTACAAGGTGACGACGCCTAAAAGAAAGAGACAATACGTATGACTAGGTAAGAGATCTAAAGAAGTAAATGTGTGAAGGCTTAGTTGATGTTCTTATGGAATTAAAGAAGGGCTTCGACAAAAGGAAGAAATATGCCATCGTGGAAGTCAGATATGTTATCAGTATGGCATGAGCAAGCGATACAATGGGACGGTAAGGACTCTCCATCATGTGAATTTTAAGCAGCGTTTAGACCACATGTTTAACAATGCAGCTTCCAAAAGGTTTAATAATCCACACACTATATACTTTTGAATGTAGAAGGTGGCTAGATTTGAGATCCTTGAGGGTCTTCTGGACCTGGTCAGTGTATTTCACAGTCATGCCCTTAGCGCTTACCCTATATAATTGATTATCGTAAATTGCAGGAAACATTCACAAAGGTAAAAGTTATGGCACCGTACCACCACTGCCCTGTCCTTGTCCATGCTTGATGGTGCAGAAGTACCAGAATTTGATTTTCAGCACGTGAGATCCGTTATATCTACAACAGTGGACATGGAAAATAAATTAGTGCAAAACTTAACAATAAACATAGCGAGATTTTATTGCATACATATACTTATATTCTGTTGCAAATTTGTGCAAATTTCGTCTTTGTGTTTTGTTCTGTAGGCATGGAGGGAAAGCTGTGGCAACAAAGCAATTTGGTTCGGGAGATGGTCCAATATGGCTAGACAACGTCCAGTGTAATGGAAGTGAGAAGTCACTGGAGTTCTGTACTCATAGAGGTTGGGGTGACAACGATTGTGATCACACAGAAGATGCTGGGGTTCAATGTAATATTCATTTGAAAATACATAATATCAAGTATCGAAACCCAGTAACTCCTACTACAGCTAACCGCAATGAAAACATTTTGTCACAACTGCCAACGACCATTTCTGCTAGTTCATGTAAGATTGTTTTTCTTAATTGTAATGTACCAGTATATTTCTGTATTGTATCGATATTTGTATTCTGTGCAGTTCTTGGTGATCATAGAATTGTATGCGATAATTGATCAGTATGCGGGCTGTTATTTGTTGGTGTTTCAATTCCAGGAATAGTCCGTGTATTCTTGCGTTCAATGATTGGGTATTTCTACAGATAGTCTTTTCATGCCAAGAATAATCAGTGGTATGTAATGACTTGAGAAGAGGCCTTTTTCTCAGAGCTTGTCTAGTGAACTGTTATTGGGTTCCAGCGAGAGAAAACCTAATTACGTGCACATAATGTATCAAGAATGTCCTGTTCATAATGGCTAGTCTGAAGGAAGCCATGGTGCAATGGTCTACCACAGAAACTATAAATCACTGATCTAACAAGGAAACAATATAGCAATAGTCTACCAACGAAATCATAGAGCAATGATCTGTCAATTAAACCATGGAGCAATAGTCTACCTAGGAAACCATGGAGTAATGGTCGACAAACGAAACCATTGATCAATGGTTCACCAAATAAACATGGAGCAATAGTCTGTCTATCAATTAATGATGGCACAATGTTATGTTATACCAGGGAAAACATTGGATCAATGGTCCACAAAAGAAACAATTTTGCATCAATAAAACCATGGAGCAATGGTCTACTTAGGAAACCATGGAGAGATGGATGCATGGAAAACCATAGAGAAGTGGTTCACCAAAAAATTTGTGGAGAAATGATCTACAAAGTTAACCACGAGCAATGGTCTACCAAGGAAACTATGGAGAAATGGTTTATCATTGAAGCCATGGAGCCATGTTCGAAAAAAGAAACCATAGAGCAATGGTCTACTAAGGAAACCACGGAGCAATTATCTATCACAGAAACCATGGGACATTGGTCCACCAAGGAAACCAAGGAGCAATGGTCCACAAAACAAATAATTGAGAAATGATCAACTAATTAGTTAGCTAGTTAGTTAGTCGTCGGATCATCATCACTGCAAACTGGACACGTCCATAGTTGCTCCGATCTCTCCTTGAGTGTATCCACCATTACACTTCTACTGACAGTACCGGTCCTATGCTGGTTGACCATCATTCTTCTGCGCCCTCCAAAATGTTCACCTCTAGCAACACCACATTTCAATCCCTGATTTTTTATCCTAGCCATTGAAAAGGAATCATCATCCAGATTAGTCTCACTCTCGCGTGTTATATCTCTTTAGGAGTTCAAAACGTCAGCGCGATCCATTGCCCCATCGCCCTGTGCCACAATCGCGCACGATGACAGTTGATCCGCTCTTTCATTACCTCGAACGCCCACATGTCCCGGCACGAAAATAAATGTAACCACTTTCAAGCTCGCCTTTCTCAAGGCCTCAATCCACTGTTCGCGAACGAGACCCACTTGTACCTTCTTAATCATACTCATAAAGTCACTCAAGATGCAGACCTACGTTACTTTCTGTGTGCGTAGCCACTCAAATGCCTTGGTTACCGCCATAGTCTTCATGGTCATACTACTCGTAGTGACCGCAAAGGCACCACTTTCCTCCTTGATCGTTTTACCTGCGCACTGAGCTGTAAAAGCCCACGCACTGCGAACATGCCTAATTACAGATCCATCAGTGTATATAATCACATTCCCCCTCTTTGGTATTCTCACTGATTAAAGCCTGCACTTCTCTCTCCACAGCTGTGGGACACCATTTTTTGCATTCCCTGCTAAGTGAAATCTGTGGGTAGACTTATCCATTCCGCACCTGCTGCCACATCCTGTAATCTGCACACGCTTTGTATGACATCCTCAGCATGTCCCATCCACGACCTCCCTCTCTTTAGTCTACTGCCTGTAACTTTCTATATTTCGGAATGCAACGGGTGTTCCTTATCTGCATATATTTGAAGGTACGCCCGTGCACGGCAATACTGTAATCTATGTTCAGCTGTTGGGCAGTCAAGTAGATATCGTATAGCTCTTGTCGATGTGTGTCTTGTGGATCCCAGTATGATATGCATTGCTGCATTCTGGATTCTATCGAGTCTTTCGATCTGAGTTTGGCTAAGAGTCAGAATTGCCAGTGCATATTCCACTACAGCCACAACCAAACCCGCCTAGTACAAACGAAATAACAATCTCTGCTCGCACTGCGCAGCAGCCATAACATTCATTGCTTCCTTTGCCTGCTCTTATGATAATGTGGTCAACATGTTCCCTGAAACTCAGGCTTCTGTCAAAAAACACACCCAGATATCTCATTGTGCTAGCTCTTTCTAAACTTTCCCCGGACAACGAAACTTGTGGCATGTTTGTCTTTACCATGTGATTGTTCAAGGAAAACTACGTCACGAATGCCTTAGACGGATTAACCACTGCTCCTGTATCTAGACACCAATTTGTCAGTCTGTCCAGCTCCTTCTGTAGTTCCACGACACACTCTTCTCGATTTCTGCCCAGGATACACCAGGATATCATCAGCATATGACATCGTTCTGCCAACACCTGTGATTTGATTGCCAGCGATATGTACTGTGTATACATTTAAAAGTACAGGAGATAGAGGCGATCCCTGTGGCAGACCAGGGCTAATAACCGTTTGTGCAGATATCCAGTTACCACACTTAAGAACTACTATCCTGTGCATCAGGACGGCGCCAACCCACCGCACGACAAAAGGATTAACTGCAAGATTTAACAGCTAATGAAATAATTAAGGAACGGTGTACCAAGAAATTCGTGGATATATGGTCCACCAGGGAAACCATGGAGCAATGGTCTACCAAGGAAACTAATGGTCTACCAAGTAAACCATGGAGAAATGATCTGTTTACAAAGTAATCCAGTGAGTGATGGTCTACCAAGGAAAACACGAGGCAATTATCAATCAAGGAAAAAAATGGAACAATGGTCTACAAAGGAACCTGCGGAGCAATTGTGTATAAAAGAAAACATGGAGAAATGGGCAACCAAAGGTACCACGAAGCAATGTACCGACACAGAATCCTTGGAGCAATGATCTACCTAAGAAACGTATGTCGCATTTAGATGTATATCTGTATGCAACCTTTATAAAGGTCTTGTGGTATACGCGTCAATTTTTGTGTTTGATTATGTGTGTGTGTGTCTAGTTATTAGGAAAACTTCATTGCTCCATTTAAACCTTTCCTGTTGGATTTAATTTTTGCTTATTAAGTACATTTTATCGAGGAAACCATGGGACATGGTGAACCATATAAACCATGGGGCATTGGTCTGCTAAAGTATTCATGGAGGAATGGACTGCCAAGAAAACTTTCGAACACTGGTTCACCAATGAACCCATGGAGCAATGATTTACCTAGGAAACAATGGAGCAATGTTTCCCTGGTATAGACTATTGCTCCATGGCTTACCAAGTAAACCATAGATAAATGATCTATAAGGGAAATCAGTACACTGTAATTGTACACTGAGGAAACCATGGAACAATGGGTTCACAAGGTAACCATGGAACAATTGTCCATCAAGGAAACCATTGAGCAATGATGTACCAAGGAAACCTTGCAGCAATGGTCTGTCTACCAGCTAAGCCATGGAGGAATGGTCTAACAAAGAGAACATGAAGCAACGATCCAGCAAGGAATTCATGGAGGTATGATCTACCAATGATCTATCAGGGAACAATGGCCCCCTCAGGGAACAATGGCCCCCCTCAGGGAAAACATGGAACAATGGTCTTTCCAAAAAAATTAATCACTGGAGGAATGGTTTACCAAGGTAACCATGGAGTTATTGTCCACCAAGGAAACCCCGGAGCAATTGTCTACCAAGGAAACCATGTAGCAATGGTTTGTCTACCAGCTAAATCATGGAACAATGATCCACAAAGGAACCATGGAGGAATGGTTTCCCAAGGTGAATATGAAAATATTTTCCTCCAAGAAACCAAGGAGCATTGTTCTACCACGGAAACCATGAAGTAACCGATACAAATAAGAAATTATCGAGCTATGGTCTACGAAAAAAACCATGGAACAATGGTTCACACAGGAAACTATGGAGTAATTGTCCACCAAGGAAACCATGCAGCAATGATCCATCATGGAAAACATGGAGCAATGGTCTACCATGGAAATCATTTAGAAATATGTATCGAAGATACCATGAAAGCAATGGTCTACCAAAGAAATCAAAGAGCAATGATCCACCAATGAAACTATGGATCACTGTTCCACCAATGAAACTATAGAACAATGATCTACCATGAAATCATGGAGCAATGATCCACCAAGCCAATGAAATCGTGGAGCAATTGTCTCTAACGGAGACCATGGTGCAATGGGCCACCAAGGAAACCATGGAACAATCGTCTTTCTACCAATTTTATCTTGAGCAGTGGCCTAACAAAGAAACCATATAGCAATAGTCTACCATGGAAACCATGAAACTATGGGATGCCAAGGAAACTATGAAGCAATTGTTTAGCAAGGAAAATATAGAGCAATGGTTCACAAAGCAAACCATGGAACAATGGTATACCAAGGAAACCATGAAGCAATGGTCCACTAATGAAACCATCGAGCAATCCTCTACCAAGTAAACCATGGAGCAATGGTCTGTCTACAAACTAAACCATTAAGCAATCGTCTACCTAGGAAACTATTGAACAATGATCAACCAAGGAAACCATGGAGCAATATTCTACCAAGTAAACCATAGAGCAATGGTCTACCATGTAAGAAATGGAGCAATGATTTACCAATGAAATCACGGAACAATGATCAACCAGGTAAACCATGGACCAATTGTCTATCAATGAAACCGTGGAGTAATGATCTACCAAGTAACCTATGGAGCAATGGTATGTCTACCAACTAAATTATTGAGCAATGGTCTACCAAAGAACCCATGGAGCACCTGTCTATAAAAAAAACCATGGAGTAATGGTCCAGTAAAGAAACCATGGAGCAATGGCTCACCAAAGAATTCATGGAGAAATAGTCTATCTAGGAAACCACGACATGTAAACGCCAATTGTGTCGTCCCT
The DNA here is from genome assembly GCA_034231615.1 of Meghimatium bilineatum. Classification (NCBI taxonomy): domain Eukaryota; kingdom Metazoa; phylum Mollusca; class Gastropoda; order Stylommatophora; family Philomycidae; genus Meghimatium; species Meghimatium bilineatum. Next base: position 59,463,027 of record CM067320.1, read on the forward strand.
GTTCGTAGTTTTTAGATGTGTATGTAGCCTTGATAAAGGACTTTTTATCGAAACGTCGATTTGTATGTGTATCATTATGTGTGTGCCTAGTTATTTGCAAAGGTTCATTGCCCCGTTTCAAGATATCCTGTTGGATTTCAATTTTGCGCAGTGAGTAAATTATGTCAATGAAATCATAGGTTATGGTCAACCAAGGAAATCATGGAGCAATGATATGCCAGGGAAATCATGAAGGAATGGTCCACCAAGGAAACCATGGAGGAATGGTCAACCAAGGAAACCATGGAGGAATGGTCAACCAAGGAAATCATGGAGCAATGATATGCCAGGGAAATCATGAAGGAATGGTCCACCAAGGAAACCATGGAGGAATGGTCCACCAAGGAAACCATGGAGCAATGATCTACCAAGAAAATCTTGGCGGAGGGACTTCCTAAATGAGTTTCCTAAGTTGCACTCTTTTTCTTAATTTCTTATATTGATACACATTTATATTTAGAGTACATATTAACGAAAAACGTGTGAATCAATTTTATAAAGATAGTGCACATTTTGTTTCCAGACAAATTTCAGGTAAAGTTAGTTGGTGGGAAGGACGATAGCGAAGGCAATGTTGAAGTCATTATTGACAACGCGAAATTTCGTGTTTGTAATAGTAATTGGGATGACAAGGATGCCATGGTTGTCTGCAGAATGATCGGTTACAGGTACAAGCTTTAATTTAAAAACATTTGAAATGTAAATAGATTGTAAAAACTAGCAGACTATATTTCTTTCATTGTTTCACATAGAGGGTTCTGCAATGGGTTCTGCCAGGAATAAGGGGTTGATACAGCTACCAACCCCATATTTTTAGGTAAATAGAACATCACTATTTATACTATTTTCCGCACGTGTGTTGCGGGAACAAAAGAGAAGAGATAGAATGGTAACAAAGTGACATGCAGTGCATACTGAAAGAGGTGATCAAGTGGGTTTTGTGGGTTGTCTGGCATATCCATCCTACAGGTCAAAGTGATCCAAAGCACAAGCTTAGGGAGGATTTATCAGGTCAAAATACGCAGATATCGCAGCCACGTTACAAACCATGATGCAACTCCTCCCACTATTTGGTTTACATCCTGATACCCAGCATAAGTTTGAAGAAAATGAACGCGGGAGAACACAATACGGACAATTGTGGTATTTCAACACAGTCATATGTTCCTTATGTGTGTAAGATATTGTAACACAGCCATATGTTCCTTATGTGTGTAAGATATTGTAACACAGCCATATGTTTTTTAGTAAGCCATAATAACCCGATAAATACTTGATGCCAAAAACGCGCCGACTGTAAATTAAAATTTCCGAAGCGAAATACCGCTTAGTAATCCCACCCTGTAACGCAGGAAATGCTGAAAATGCTGGAAACAACAGTACACAGACATCAGTAGTAGTCAATCAAGTCAGTTGGTTGAGATGACCGTTTCGTTGATTGCTTTTCATTCGTGGAGATTCACAGCGACAACAGAAAGAAGGTAGATTGGGGGGAGAGTACATTACTCCATGCAAATAGACATGAGTGGAACATACGTGTTGCTTAAATGCCATCTGTTTGACGTCATACGACGGCGTTATGTTTGTCAATGATGTAAATGGACATAGATCGTATTTTCATTGGTTAGATCCACACCAAGCCGAACCGAGCCGCAGCTATTGACGGAGCACTACAGGCCTTCAAACAGAATTAATTAGGCCTTAATTCATTACTTTTCTTGATTATTCCCATGTTTTCTGTTGGCCAATATTTATATACTGGGAGTTGCATGCCAAAAATAATCAAGGCTACTCCAAGTATACAAATAGTAACCAATGGAAAACGTAACAAAAATCAAAAGCATACCGAATGAAGGCCTGTTTAAGTTTAGCAGTTAGGTCCTCCATATCTGCCGACAGTAACGGCCGAGCACAGCCATGCCAAAGGAAATCAATCTTATAGTTAAGTTGATGCAATTTAAACATACACATAATTGTTGTGTCGCATACTCGAAATCATTATTGGTATCGGCAGTGATTATTTTTAACAAAAGGAATTAATATCAACAAAACGAATATTTTAGATAAGTATTTTCAGCCTTGGATAGAACGGTATCGCAGAAACAAAACAAAAGAATTTTGTATGATGGCTACAGACTACGTAAATACAGGGAGGTTGCTGGTGGAGGTACAGAGTGGAGATGTACTCGTGGTGATTTCTCAGTGCATATCAATGTCAGTGATACTGATGATATGGTTGTTGTGTAAGAACGTAATCATGCATCAGATCCCGATCAAAATGAAGTAACGAAGGTTGTGGCAGAAATTCTTCGCCGAGCTGTGTGACTACTGTAGAGAGACATCGTCAATTAATCTAGTAATGTACAGCTACAATTTCTCCGGCGGTAATTAGGCATCTACAGGAATATACGACTTCTCAGCGTATGATTAAATGTAACAAAATGCTATCCCGTATGCTCCAGTAAATAATCATGCCGATAATGCTATTCCAGATGAGCCTCAATACTAATACACAAGTAACAAAACGTACATGCTTTATGAAAATAGAGAGGTTTCGGGAAGGCCTTAGACAACCAGAGCCATACAGTCAAAATACGTTTGTCTTAATCGAAGTCTACAGGTTTTGTTCCAAAAATATAGAGCAGTGCCAATATTGGATTACTTGAGAGGAGTAGCCCACAAGATTAATATTTGACTTTATTTAGCTAACATTATTTAGATATAACTTTTTGACACGTTATTTTGAGATTTGGATAAGCCGATATGCTTAACTATTACTATAAATTACGTATATCATTATGTATCTAAGAAGAGTAGTAATAGTATACGATTTAATGTCAGTTTGATTGTAGTATTGTAGTTAATTAAACAATAAGTTATGTTTGACTCATTACATCAAGTGTTTTATTGCTAAATACTTTTGGCGATTATTGTTAAACAGTTAATATTTAACCAATTTTCCATTTTTTTGCGAGTCTTTGTCGGGCCAGCGCTCTGGATGATGATACAGTCGTAGTAGTAGGCACCTTTCCATTTTTCCAGACGATATTATTATTATTGTGTTACATAAAAAACAATTTTCGACACATGGCGTTGACGTGTGTGGCGCACAAGGCCAATTTGAGGCATTAGGAGTCTTCCATAATATGCTGGATAGTTCCATGTTATGATACAGAGAGGCAACCACATCAAGCGGCACAGTAAGGAGCCGACATAAGCAGCAAAATCTAAATACTATTTGAACTATTCAATGATTACATAAAACATTTAATGGGTAGCATTTCAAAGACTTGCATCATACTGAGAAAACCTACCGCACGCCCCTGATAGTATGTACAATGAATTACAGAGCAGCTTGTATCATTGTGTGCTGTTGTGTGTTGTTTTGTAAATTAGTTAGTCGGTGAATTATAGTCACTGCACTCCACACAAGTCCAAAGGATCTTAGGTCTCTTCTTGAGTGTATCCTCCATTATACGCTGACTGACGATCCCAGTACACCGTTGATTTACCATCATTCTTTCTCGCCCACGAAACAGCTCCCTTCTAGGGACACCACATTTCAAATCAAGCTCCATTATTCTAGTCATGGAACAAGAGTCACCGTCACTTATACAGTCTTTTGTTCGTGTGTTTTCCCGCAGGGCGCTCACAATTTCTGCCAGATTTATCGCTCCACCAACAGCCGTAGTAGCAGCGTGTGTCGCCAACCTATCTGCTCTCTCCTTACCCCTGATTCCCACATGTCTCGTAACAAAAATAAAAGTCACTTTACGCACACAGGAATTCTTCACTGCATCTAGCCACTATTCCCAAATGTACCCAGCCTGAACTTTAACAATCATGCTCATCGAATCTCTGAGTATACATGCATGCTCGCAGACAATCTGCGAGAACACCCATTTCAAAGCTGTGGTTACTGCCAAAAGTAATTTTGGCCTCTCTACAGTAGTCACACAGCTTGGCGAAGAATTTCTGCCACAACCTTCGTTACTTCATTTTGATCCGGATCTGATGCATGATTACGTTCTTACGCAACAACCATATCATCAGTATCTCCATTGTCTTGATGCTTGCCATCAGAGCGACTGCACCATTTTCCTCTCTGATGGTCTCTCCCCGCCTTTGAACTATGAAGGCCCAGAAACTCTTAATGTATCTCTCAACCGACCCATCTATATATAATCATTTCGCCTTCTCTGGAATTTTCACCGATCAGAGAGAGCATCTCCGACTCCAGCACTGTCGGAAACCATTCCATGCATTCTCTAATGAGTGTTATTATTACTTTGAATGGTGTCTGACAATCTAGGGGCCCACGACTCCATTCTGCACCAGTAGCACATCCTCCAATCTGCATACACTCTGTATAATATCCTCTGCGTGCCCATCCACGACTTTCCTCTCTTAAGTCGACAGCCTTTAATTTTAAGAATTTCAGGATGTAGAGGGTGCTTTTTATCAGCGGTGATTTGTAGGTAGGCTCGCGCCCTGCACATTTGTATTCTTTGCTCTGCAGCTGGGCAATCAAGTAAGTATCGCATAGCTCGTGTCGACGTATCTCTCATATACCCCAAAATGATTAGCATTGCCTCATTTTGGATTCTATCCAGTCTTCCTGTTTGAGTCTGACTCAGTGTCAGAATCGCCAGTGCGTACTCTTCCACCGCCTCCACTAATCCCTGATACAGCAGAAATAGCAGCATCTGTTCACATTGAGCAGCAGCCATAACTTTCATCCCCGCAAGACCTTTATTAGCCTTTACAATTATGTGGTCAACAAAATCTTTGAAACTCATAATTCTGTCCAAACTAACCCCATAAGTACTTCATTGTGCTAGTTCTCTCGAGGACATCCCCTCTCAATGTAACCGATGACGTATACGTATTTACTATGCGATTATTTAGGGAAAACCATATTATCGATGTTTGTGATAGATTAACAAAAGCTCCAGAATTACTGCACCACTCTCCTGTACGACCAAGCCCCTCTGCAAATTCTTGGCGCTCGTTTCTCTATCTGTGCCCTGCCTATATACCAATATGTAATCATCATAGGACATGATTCTCCTCGGTCCTGCAATCTGACAGATCGTAATCTGAACTGTATACACATTAGATAGTACTGGGGACAGAGGTGACCCCTGTGGTAGTCCCGGGTTTATGACTGTTGGTGACGAAGATCAACTCCCACACTTAGGAAGAACTTGGCTCTGAACAAGTGCCGAGACAATCCACCTGACAATAAAAGGACTTATTTCGAGTTGCAGCATTATGGTCATCAAGAAATCCAAGGGCACTTGTTATAAGTATCTTCCTGGTCTATTGCAGCCGCTCACGTCTCCATTCGTTCGTCAACATTTTCTAACACTTCTTTCGATAATACGGCGATAACTATAATTATAATAATAGTCATAGTTATACTTACAATGTCTTCTTGTAAGTGCAGCCCTTAAACTAAGTGCTATTGTTTTCTGCCTTGCCTTTATACCATTCCTGATGTTTCACCTTCATGCAACACGATCAGTGGCATCTTGTTCCCATGATTCGGTATCAATGCCGGTATCATACATGTCACGTTTGCATACATCTTTGTGCCGAAGTAGAAGTCTACCTTAGAGATCTTTTCCATATTTTAATTCTCCATACAGTAGATATTTCGATATCCTGCAATCTTTCATCCTTCTAGTCCGAGATATCTAAGTGTACGCAGACTGAGCTTAGAAAGTACTGTGGTTTTGCCTGTTCTTTCCATTACACAAGTATGAGTGACTTTATCCAGTCACCTAGCTCCAATAAATATATGTAGGTACCGCGTGAGATAGTTATTTAGTCGTTTCTCCTGGAGCATGCAGGTTGCCCACGTTTCACTGCCGTAGATGTCGAACATGATGCTGATGAAATAAAACATTTTATCTGTGAGCAGGTAGCTCTCAGTAGCACATAAACATTTTAACAAAAACATAGGTCCTTCTAAGTTGAGTAACTGAAATGACATTCAAACGTAAACGTTTTTTTCTGCCTCAAATGCATGATATTGTTACGGGGGTTTGTGGATGCAGTTTAGTCTTTGAATGGAGGCATTCTAGTGTGGCAATATCACGGATCATCACGTCCTGCTAGGAGTACAACGTATCCGTCTGGGCCTATTATTTCATCATTCCTGCGTTCGATCTGTCGACTCATCTGCAGTGATTATACACCTAGCATCCCTCGCCACCTAAAAGTCTGCTACAAAACTACAACGGTACAATGTTTGCTGGCCTGCATATCTCCGTCATCAATGGGATCCATTTGACAGAATAGAAAAGTAAGATATCGAGGCAAGGAATGCTGTAACAATGGCTTTTTCACATGTTACAGGTTGTCAGCCCAATCTTTCCTTAATCGTATTATGCAACATGCCCAGAAAGAAGACAGTGACTCTTTTCTTTGCATGTTGAACTATGTCTAAACCCCGGTTGTCACACAGAGCGACTATTCACTATTTGTGAATACCTGAAAATGAGATGTTTGCATTCTTGCAGGCCTCTATCGAAGCATTAGTTATATTTGTGTAAATGTTGTTTGATTGTATTCGTATTGTTCTAAGTGTAAATGTTATCTGATTGTGTTGTTATCGTTCTATGTGTAAATGTTGTTTGATTGTATTCGTATCGTACTATGTGTAAATGTTATTTGATTGTGTTGTTATCGTTCTATGTGTAAATGTTGTTTGATTGTATTCGTATCGTTCTATGTGTAAATGTTATCTGATTGTGTAGTTATCGTTGTATGTGTACATGATGTTTGATTGTATTCTTATCTTTCTAGGGGTTTAGGAATTGCATCCAAGAAATCTTTTGTTGAATCAGGAAGACATAACTCCATATTTGACAATGTAGCATGTCAAGGTACAGAGATCCACATTACACAGTGTGTAGCTACTGTAAGTATCGAGAAACGTAGATGTAATAAGAAGAATGTGGCGGGAGTCCTCTGTACCAGAAGTCGTGCATCAACTACACAAAATACGACTTTTGTCAGACACAATTTTGGTAAGACTTCTTTTTTTGAGATTGATTTTGCATGCTATAAGTATTAACAATTGTATCACCGTCTGTGTACGTGCAGCTACCACATTTAGGCACATAATGTCTTTGAATCAGGACGGCAGCAACCCAAACAACAATAAGGTGCTTACTTTGAGCGTAAAACGTTAACCTATTAAATAGTTCAATGTCACTCTGTTGTACGCGTCTTTATGGTCTATCACTGAAGCACATGCCTCCATCAATGAGTCAAAACTTTCAAATACATCATGGGTAACGACAGCTGCATTACACCAGGTCTGCTTGTTATAGCGATACCCGCAGGAGTTGATGGTAAGAACGTGTTATCCTCGAAAGATAAGATAATTTCCGTGCAACAATCTTCAAGAAGTTTCAAACTGTGTTCTGCGGTATTATCATCCGGCATCCCTGCACCTTCAATTGTTATCTACCAAGCATAGGTAACGGAACCAAGTACCGTGCAACCTGTCTGCTTTTAGTTTGCTGTTCAATAATTTATTGGCAAATTTGCCAGCTTCTCAATGTCCCCATGCGCTTCTTTGCTTAAGATCATTGTAGCCGTTGAAAGTAGCATACTACACTATTAAAGATACTTTGTATTTAATTACATAATGAATTATAGGGAACCAATTTAAAAAAAGACGAATCAAGTTTCACTTGAAGAAGAAAAGAGGAATATAAGAAAGTTGAAGATGAATATATGCAAGTTAAAGAGTAATATATGAAACTTAAAAAGGAATATATAAAAGCCAAAGAGGAATATATGAAAGTTAAAGAGTAATATATGACAGCTAAGATGAATATATGAAAGTTAAAGAGGAATATATGACAGCTAAGATGAATATATGAAAGTTAAAGAGTAATATATGACAGCTAAGATGAATATATGAAAGTTAAAGAGGAATATACGACAGCTAAAGATGAATACATAGAAGCTAAAGAGGAATATATGAAAGCTAATGAACTAAAGAGAATGACATTGAAACATTTGGAATAATGAGATATGCAAGAGATCTCAAGTGTTTCAATGATCAGAACTAATGTGTGTTTAAGCATAGTTTTTCTTACATTACCACTAATGGTCCGTTTACTAATTCATAAACACGATTGGAAGCAATGTTCTCGGAAACTACCTCTTAGATTGCAGAGATTTTTGGCAAGCAACTTTCGAATTGCAATGACGCTATATAAAAGATTTATTGCTCTTAGAATCTGTATCTAGTTAAAATAAATTTCTCTTTAGGTTATATATCTATTAACCTCATTCAAATGTACATAATATAACATGTTCTATAGTAAACAACCGACTTGTTACAAAAATAATTTTGTATCGGTGAAATGCATTTACGAAATGCATTTCTCGATTCCACGCACAACACATCGACCCAGTAGATTATGATTTTGTTAGTGCAATATTGTCGCTGAGCCTACAGTCATCGTAAGATTTCAAGGCAGACGTACTACGTCACAGTAGTTAATATGGATTTGTCCGTGCTTTTCATTGGTAATTACGATGTGTTGTAAACACAATAGCTAATGAAACGCATTGACATAATCGAGTATGCCAACAGGAGTAACCTTACACAACAATAGATTATTTACAAATATACATTAGATTAACAATAATAGACTGTATTATGAAGTTGACTGCTGCCTATGTAACTAGAAAATAGCCTGCGAACTATAAAAAATGGACAATACTTATTTGCAATGAACCAAAAATAGCAAAAGAATTCGCTGAATTGCAAATTCCATATCATTTATTGACTTTAATAATAAGCACATATTAACGTATAGTCATTTAATATTTGCATGATAAAAGTTTTTGTGATCTAACAGGTAGCTTCAGAAAAAATCCCCTTTCAATCATGTTTATATATTAATGAACAGACTTGTCGTTGAGAGTTTATATAATTTATTTGGTTATTTAGTTTCCACAGTATATAAGTTCTTTCTTTTCACCTTCCTCTTGTACTGTTCTGCATATATCAAGGTCTTAGTGTCCCGTCTGTATCGTAAGGGGGTGAAACACGTAATATTTTCCATTTCGTTTATGGGAGAAGTCTTCATGTCACCTGTGATAATGCGAAGTTTTTGATTTTGTTCCTTGTCCAGAGCTTGTAGATAAGAATTGGCTGATGAAGTTGCATGTGGTTACATAATAGAAGACGTCCCACAAGGAGGAGTTCTAGCCCTCACACTCTTCATAATTTATATAGATGACTTACCAAAACTATTCACACAATATGTACATAGAGTTCTCGATGCAGGATTCACACCATATGTACATAGAGTTCTCGATGCAGGCGATCTTCATACCTGGACCCAAGCAGAATACATTGGAGTTGCAAAAGTTAGAATGCAGGAGGCAATATACAAAGTTGACGAGTGGGCAAAAACTTGGGCTGATCAAATAAACTAAATCAAGACCGTCACCACACTCTTCACCCTCTTTACAAAACCTGAAAATTATACTCTAACACTAGACAATACTCCAATCCCAAAAGAAAACAGCCAAGTCTACATGTGACTAAAATTTGACAAGAGACTTACATGGGGATCATACATTGAACAGACAGAAAAAAGCCACACGCAGACTACAAATAATGAAAAAAACTATCTGGGACAGATTGGGGAGCTGACATAAAAACCATAAAACATATCTATGTAGGTCATATTCGTCCAACTATGGAATATAGATTGACCACATATGCAACAGCAGCAAATATCAATTTTCAGAATCTGGTCACAATTCAAAATGCAGGTCTCCGAATTATAACAGGATGACTAAGGAGCACACCAATAACATCAATGGAAGCAACAGCAGGATTGGATTATAAAATCTAAGAGACCACAGGGATGACAAATTCACAGTAAACCGAAAAATTTAGACGTCTGAAACATCACCCTATGCATGAGAAAACAAATGAGCTAACACAAAACCGACTGTAAAGACCAAGCTTCAATCACCTATCAAAAATACTAATGAAAGTAACGAAGAAGTAACCAGAAAAAATCCAGATGAATGGGAACAGCTAGAAGCATACTACATCACAAACACCTCACCCATATATACTTCAAAACTTACAATCCCAGGCATTGAGAGAAAAACTATGGAAACCTCTACTGCCCTCAAGGCAAAAACACTTGATCACATAGACACCCAATACTCCAGCTCACAGTGGATTCACGGCTTCACAGATGGATCATCAGAGGAGAGGATGCAGTAAAGAAAGGAGGAGCTGGGATACTAATACTCATACCAAACACCCCAAAACTAGAACTCAAAGGAGCTAGTATAGTCTTCTTGTGTGACTGCATGTCAGTACTCCAGACCATCCAAAATGAACATAAAGATTTTCCTAACAAAAACAACTGTAGAACTTTTAAATCAACTGTCTGCAAACAATAAAGTTGTGCTGCAGTATATTCCTGGGCAAAGTGGAATTTCAGAAAATTAAGCAGCTGATAGACTGGCAAAGGCAGGTGCAAAAAAGGAACAATTCTCTCATCAAAATAAAATACAAGCATATATGAAGTAAGAGAACAGGCAGTGACTTTCCACAGAACCCCATTCTAAAGCTAAGCATTTCACAGAAAATCACAATTTTTAGACTCGCAGAGGAGGACACAGCAGACTACAAGCACAACTACACAAAATGAAGGCAGTCCATACTGACCAATGCCCATGTGAAAAAGGTACCCAGACTCCAGAACATATTCTTCGGACATGCTCACTCTTCGATGACGTGAGAACTAAAATATGGCCCAAAGAAACAGATCTGAAGATAAAGCTTGGAGCAATCGTAAGGACCTCCTGCAGACGAATAAATTTGTGAAGGCGGCCCAACTTCCTGTATAGATTTATAAGCATAGGAAACTGATCGCAGAAGAAGAAGATCCGTATTATAGTGCTGGTTTAATTGGACACATAATTTGGTTAAAGTTGCTTCTTAGACCGAGCTTGTTCCTACCAATTTCCTGAGGATGGCAATCTTCTTACAAGCTTCGTATTGTGGTATTTAATCTATTAGTCTAGTGTGGTGCTCACGTACACGGACTCTTCTTCTATTTGGATACTACATTTCCAAGTTTATATCTCCTGTTTTGTCTATATTTGAGAGTGTGAAGAGTTGTTGTGGACTTTTCAGCATTCATCTTTACCATTCATTTCTCTGCCGCTGCTGCTGTGTTGTCTGCTGTCTTTTGCCTTTTCCTTTTGCTATCTTTAGATCTTATTATACATACCACACCACCAAGTCATCAGCATTACACGACGACTCTTACACCTTATGATCATTCGGAGATTGTGAACACAAGATACATAGTTGGAGACAGTACTGAGCCTTGAGGAACTCCATGATGTAGGATAACAGTTTTGCTGTTGCGACCTTCCATAGGAACTCTTGCTTTCTGATTGTGTAGGATGTATCGTATCTACTTACTCATGTTAACTCCAATTTCATTTCTTTGCAGCTTTACTCATCAGTCCATGTTTCGAGACCTTGTCGAAAGCTTTTTTGGACATCTATCCATAGGGTGAAAACTTTTGTATTGTCTTGAAATGAATCTTTTATGATCTGGGACAGGAATATTATTTAGTCTTCTGTATTATTACACTCGCTGAGTCCAGGCTTGTCATGGCGCCATTAGCTTCTTTGATTCTAGGTACCATTTAAAACTTATGTTGAGCAACCTTTCCATTGTCTTACAGGCACACACAAATTAGGCTTATTGATCCTGTAAGGCTTCTGTTTATCCTTGCCTGTCTTTATGATATGACACATTAGCACTTCTCTCCACGACTGTAGTACATTGCCTGTACTCCATTTGTAGTTGTATCTATCTATCTATATATTCGCTAAACCCTTTGTTGCCTTTCAGCATCAGGGACAGAAGAGTTTTCTGGATATGACCCTCGTGTGTGATGAGTATATTGTGGAGTTTGTCGCCTCTTTTATTTCGGTGGTCCATCGTTTTCGTGGTCGACCTCTAGGTCTGCCTTCACTGCATCTGTGTAGCATAGCTTGCTGAGTTATACTGTCTGATGGTAGTCTGCTGATGTGTGCAAACCATTTTGTCTGTTATCTTTTAATATATTCCAAAATTAGAATGGTACCGGTTCTTTGTCTAATGTCCTCATTTCTCACTCCGTCTTTTAGGGATATTCCTAGGATTCTGCGTAAGCATGCCATTTCAGCTGTCACAAGTTTACGTTTATCTTGTGTTGTCGTTGTCCATGGTAACACATAAGTTGTATATCTGTAGTAATTTATACATTACTGCATGGTCTAGGTTAGTGAGCATTTCATTGGTGATGCCGTCCGGTCCTGATGATTTTGTATCTTTAAATTTTCTTATATATACTTTTAGTCTTTCTAAAGCGTGTGGTTTAAACACGAAATCTGGACAGTTTGTGTTGTTCTTATCATTGTTTATTTCTTGACGTATATTTCGTTGTCTGCATGCATTTATGGTAATGGTATTTAAAAAATAATAATATTCTGCAAGTATGTCTGCTGCTTGCTTGCCAGTGTAGAGTTTACCTGAATCTTCCAGTGTAATTGTTTGTCCCTGAGAGTTGTCATCATTTATTTGCTTGGTTAGTTTCCACAATTTTCACCCTTCTTTTTTATAAGTTCATATTTGAGTTGTTTCTTTCCAGCTTTTTCTCTGTGTTCATCTTTTCTTAGGGAACTCTCCTTTGGCCTTTTGTAGTACGATGTTATTCTGTTGGAATGGTTACGACTCTGACATATTACGTGCTTCAGTCATTTCTTCCTGCAGTTTTTAGAGTGTATTGGTTCAGGATGGTAGATAATTCTCTCTCCCTTTTTATTTATATTATCGTCTTCGCTGCTTGAAATATTCCTCTGTTAAACTCCACAATAGTTATGTTGATAAATCTTCCCGTTACTGTATGTTTTTTTGAGTAGGTTTGCTCTGTGGTTTTATTATAAATGTGCCAGCTTGCTTTCTAGTGGTTCCATTTATGCGTAGTTTGTCTTCTAATTATTATTTTCTTAACTTGAATGATAAATGGGCGATAAACACTGCCACCAAATAGTTCATATATTGTTCTTTCGGCTGTTCTAGTCAGTTCTGGGGTGCAGAATGCAAGGTCTGGAATGGAGATACTATGCTATCTTCTTGAGTAGAAAATTGGTACGATGGATTATTCAGGAGAATTAGGTTATTGTCATCTTTCTAAATTTCTATATCTTCTCCCCTTCTGTCTAAATTATTGTATCCCCAGCTTTAGGAGTGGCTGTTAAAGTCTCCCACTGTCAGGAAGTGTTTGTTATGTGGTCATGTTTAAAAGAGATATCATTTGGGTAGTAGAAGTTTAATATATGAAGCTCAAGGATGTTATTTATTTATGTGAATGTTCTGGTATTCATCAATTTCTTTGTGTGATTTGGTTTCTGTGTGGAATTTATTGGCATTAATTACCAGTGTTATTTTGCCACCTGTTCGCCGATTTCTCCTATCAACTGTAAAACTTTGTTACTTTCATATTTTGAAGGGTTTTTTAAAATAAGATTGAGACGGGTTTTCAAATTCTCATTGAGATATTAATGCAGCAAATACAAATCTCTTTCCGGTACATTGTATTTTCTAGTTCGGATTTTTGTTGTTGGCTCCTCATTTCAGTGCATGATGTTTAGAGGGGTTGTTTTCTGTCTGGTTGGCTAGTCGCTTTCCTTATCTGCTTCCTGACCACACAGTATCGATTAAAGGAACCGTTAATAGCTGAGGGTGGATTCTGTTGAGCGTCAGAATCCGGCACTGCTTCTGCCTGGAGAAATTTCATAGCGTGAGAACCATGATGATTATATAAAATTGGTTATGAAGACATGTTATCTATTCGTGTTGTATGATACAATGGTTGCTTGTGCATCTGTCGGCCTGGTATCACCGATCTAAGTACAAGTGATTGCTTGGGCAGGACTGTGTTCTTGCTCGATGCCAGGGATAGTCCGACAAATCTTAGTGTGCAGTTCTGTTGGCTGGATTAAGCCCCATCTCTACTTCAAGGAGTTGATCGCTATGGGGTCTCAATTTCTTACTTTTGTCTTCTGACAAATGGCTCCCATAGATGACGACGAGGTGCATGTCAGTGAACATTGTACTGTTTTCCTATTCCTCTCAGCTGGTGGAGAATGCAAGGTGTACCTCCACTACAGATGGGTTTACCGATGTTACAGAAGAATTTTGAACTATGTTTAAATGTATGCTCCTGGCAGAATGTGATGATCCTGTAATATTACTGCAATGGAATGCCTTCGCTCGGTGACAAAAAATACACCAATAATCCATTCCCTCCTAAAACAACCATGGGTATGGGACAAAAAAACCTCTACAAGTTCCATTTCTTTTAACTGTCAATTTTTTCATTATGTTCTATTTCTTTAAAAAGTGTAACTGCGTTACTCAACTGAAGGAGAACGTGTGAACTTTTCGGAGAGACTTTGGGCAGAAGTACAAAAGCTACATGTACACAGATAAATGTACTATTTCATCGTCATCATCAAATATACAAACTTGGATTCAATAAACTCCTAGCAAGAAAATGAGTTAACGGTTAGGTCAACTCGAGTTAAAAATCGTTAATTATATCCAGTTTTTCAACGCTTTGAATTAAAGAAACAAGATTTGGGATTTTTATTTATAATTCACAGAAAATGTTGTGTGTGGAAAAAAATATTACAGTGATGAAGAGAACATTTCGCATAGTCACAACTACAGCCACCAAATCGGAAACACAAATGATGGCAAAATTGTGGAAGATTCGGAAAAGTTTGAGAAAATTGTTGGTGGTTACTACACAGAACACGGAATACATCCCTGGCAAGTCAGAGTATACCAAGTATTAGGCAGCAATACTAAAGGTTCTCAATACACCATGCACTTATGTGGAGGTACAATACTCAGTGAATTTTGGATACTCGGCGCAGGTCATTGTTTCCAGTAAGTATAGTTGATCAAGATCTTTTATTCTCATTCCTATACAAAGAAAACATGACAGGATATAATCTATAACACTATTATTTAGTAGATGTATACAATTATCTGGTCAGCGTAGACTACTAACTTTTTCTTCGTATTCGTCTAATTCGTAGAGTTAATAGCTATGAAGAATTATTGCAGCAAACACAATTCCTACACAGAAAGTGTGGGTAAAATACATCTCACGAACTAAGTACGATCCGTTAAAAACATGTTATTTGCACATTAGGCTGATTCGAAATTACTCTTAAGCACTGACTCTTGAATACACGAAAATATATTTGTAACTTCAAAGGCCGCAAATAAGCTCGATGGTAATATTTCATATGAGCAAAGATCAGTCCCTCCCGGTGAATCGAAAACGTTATTAACATTTGATTTACATCCTAATCTTCACATGCTCTTTGTGCTCATCATTTTGAGTACTTGAAGATCTTTCTCCATGTTGTCAAATACAACCTCTAATTGGTACATGAAGAATTTCCCCCATATTGTTCATCCACCCTTTTATAGATACTTAAAGATCTTTCATTATTTTTTACAATCCATCTTCTTCTTGGTACTTAAAAATATTTCTCCATATTTTCCGCTCACCCTCTTCTTGGTACTTGAAGATTTTCCTCCATATTGTCCATAAGGTGACTATCCTTAGTCCTCTTCTTAGTACATAAATATCTTCTTCTATATTGTCCATCCACCATCTTCTTGGTACTTGAAGATATTACTCTATATTGTCCATGTCTAGACCTACTTCATTCCTGATCACACTGCATGTTTTTAGAATCCGGATTGGACACCTCAGCCAACAGAGAACTCTTTAACACAAAACATAATTAGACCTTTTGCAATAGTTATACAACTTTAAATTGTCAAGTTTCTAAACTATTATATAATTACCAAAAAAGTCAGAGAATATTTAAAATTTATTCTAAAATATTCACCCGTGTGGCAACCAGGGTTCTAATTCAGGGAGGAAAGACTGGGGCCACTGTCTCTGTTCCAGGTATGTCGTAGGATGACGTATGACTAAAGATAGTTGGGGAATAGGCCGGCAGCCTGTCACTTGTGAGAAATCATTGTCACATCTTATCTCAGTTTCTAATTTCTGTCCTCTATCAAATAATATTGTTTTGTCAAATAATCACCGTGTATGATGAAGAGATTGCAGGTCAGCGGACACTGCACCTTTGTCCTTTTGTGGCAGATACCTGAATGACGAGGAATGCAAGATATGCCATACCACGGATGGATCAACAAATGTTACGGAAGAATGATGACATACTTGAGGCAGAAGTGTATGCTCTACACCTGGCTGGATGCGGTAATTCTAGTATACTAGCCTTCTGGAATGTCTCCTCTCGGGGACAAATATGCACCCATGAACAAAATTCACGCAAACATTCCTTTGAGACAGTATGTATGAATGTGGGTCTCCCCTCAGTTACACAACCAAGCCTTTGAGACAACATGTATTAATGTGATTCTCCCCAAAGTTAAACAACCAAGCCTTTAAGACAACATTTTTGAGTCTGGACATTGCCACAATTACACAATTGAGAAGAACCTGTGCCTTTGTTAGACCGGATATATGCTTTCAAGTACTATCTGCTCACAGCTAAAGGAATTTTGTACTAGATAATTTGTATGTACACTGTTAACTGGTCGGTCCAATAACGTCTATGTACCACAAGTAGTGCTATTAAGTGACTGATACTGTGTTGTAGATATTTTGTAACAAGGAACATAATGAAAAGCAGCATAGTGAAATGCAGGTAATTCAAAGTCAGTATCAATGTATTTGTATTTAATTACAGAAACGGTTTATGACTAAGTACAACATCAGATAATTGTGGAATATAATGGAAAAGTGAGATTTGCATTCAATTCGCCTAACAAAAACACTACATCGAAAATAACTGGTACCATTTAGTTAATTAGTTAGTAGTCATATCATCATCGTGGCACTAGGACACGTCCATAGGTGCTACAATTTCATATTCTTCATGTCCTGCAACATGTGGTAACTGATTGTTCCGCTTCTGTGTTGGTTGGCAAATATCCTTTGAATCTTACATGCCATTCGTTTCATGTAATAACACACTTCACTACTACGTCTTGCATTAAAAGTTAATGATATTGAAACAAAGAAATGCACCCTATATCTTCCAATTCATCTAGTCTAGCTCCTTGATCAGCACTGGCAATTCAGCGTACCTCTAGTTTCTGTCGCCACAGTGGCAAATCTATCATCTACTTCATTTTTCCTAACACGCTCTTGTCCAGGTACAAAAATGAATCACTAAGCATGATGTTAAAATTATATTTTTGTCGGTATTATTGTATTTTCTTATTTTTATTTTTTTGTTTCAACGATCTAAGAACGAAAATTTCAACTATTTTCGTTCATATTCTGTTTATTGTTTTTATCATCTTTTTTATTATTATCAGTAGGTTTGTGTAACACATATTTACATATTTAAAATATTTATAAAAATGAAGGTAACTCTTTTCAGAAAAGACTTCGTCAATGACTACAGCCACTGGCACTCCCATAAGTGCCCCGCTTTACGTTCCAGCAGCCATCCCAGTGTATGTAGACTCAGAGTCCCGGTCAGGTGTTGATTACACGATCTTCGTGTCTTTACACACGCAAAAACAGCTTTTCCTTCCCTCACCTCTAGGCACTCTCATTTCTGACATTCTGTGTATGTTCTCAGCCTCATTTACATCATATTCTTTGTATGTTCTCAGCCTCATTTACATTATATTTATTTTGAATTATGACTGTCTTAATAAAGCCTGTCTTTTCTCAGAACTGTGAAGTCTATCGCCGCAATGCCTGCTAATAAGCCTGCTCTCTCGTTTCCTCTGACCCGGGCATGACCAGAGCAGTATATCCATGTAATGCTCTGGACTTCTGAATCTATATAAACTACAATGTCATTGTTACGTTTCCTGGAAAGTGTGATACATTGAGCAGAATTATTAAACGTGATAGGCTTACTTTCCGACTCTTCTTCATACTCTTATTCATGAAAGTACGTCATCATCAACATGTGACATATTCTTTCCAGAATGTGGTCTTCCTTTTGGATTCTCTGAACACTCCGCGATTCTGGGCGAGCTGACGTGCCGCAGCTAAAGAAATATTTAAACAATATGAAATATCACTACACCATCTTCATCTTGGACGCCCCCTTCCCGAATGTACATACCCGTTTGATAAACTGCATTACGCTGTCAAGACACGCCTCACACTTTAAAGTTTGCATTCTTTGATCCTTTTAATATCATCATTTAATTGATGACACTTGTGTGAACGTATGGGCAATCATGAACGAACGCGAAAGATATCTGCTAGTTTCACCATAGTAGAACATAGGTTCCCAAAGCGTGGGGTACCGCCCCGAGTAGGCGCAGAATCCTTCCAGGAGTTCGAAACTGGGTTCAGAAAAACATTGAATGGCCTTCAGACGGTATAGGGGTGTTCAGGTGGTATAGTGAGACGGTTGGACCTCGGTAAAATATTTCCTCATACAGAAGTATCACTTCCACTATTTTGAAATTAACTAGGTATTGTATCCTCTGATTTAATTATGCCATTACTACTGTTTCATGTTTCAGAGGCGTTGGAGATATCTTCCGTATAAGCGACCAGCATCAAAAGATATATAAAAATATCTTTAAATAGCCTATATATCGGCCGTTGGTAGGAAAGAGTTAACTTCAATATTTATGTACTAAAGAAATATTACGATTTGGTATTACAAACAAGTCAATACATGCACGTCGATTCCGGCTGGATTTCAAATTTATAAATACCAATTGTTTAGGAATAATATTCATTATTTTGTGTGTCCTTTTTTCATCAGTCGAAGTTGCGATATAGGCTTATAAGTAGAGTCACACAAACTGTAAATTAAATCTTTAATTTTGTGAATATTGTTGCAAAGTGTATTACTTCACTATGTCTGAATCTAAGAATAAATGTGGACAGTACATTATTCAGTAACTGAAATATGTTTTCATTCAGTCACCTACGAACTAAGTATTACCTCTGTGCTTGATTTGGCAAAAGAGTATTTTTAAATGAAGCAATGAAACAGTCTAAGCTACAAAAGCATTTGACTAAAATGCATTCTGACAAAAAGGATAAAGATTTGTCCTGTTTTCATGTACGAGAAGAAAAAACATTCTAAACTAGATCAAAACATTTTGCATCGTTCACCAAACAATATATTGGATTACAACCGTATAATAGTTCATTATTAATCACAAAATCTGGATATATACACACAAAAAGTGATGAACTAATGTTGCCAGCAATGAAAGAAGTCATAAACACTGTTCTTCACAAGCCAGCATCAGATATCCACAAAATTCCTTTGAAAGTAATTCAGCGCAAAGAATAATCCAGGAAATGGTTGAAGACATTGAAATATATTTGTTCGACTATTTGCAGACATGCCAATTTTCCATCCACCTCGATGAATCAACTCTCCCAAATAATGAGGCACTACACTTATCATGCGTACGATTCATAAAAAATGAAAACGTATGTCAAGAATAATTATTTGCTAAAAACTTGGAAGTGGTCACAAAGGGAGAATCTACATTTAATACCATGAATACGTTTATTCAAGAGGAGGACATTCCTATTCCTAATATTGTATTTTCTGTTACTGATGGTGCTCCAGCAATGACAGGGCGCCGCAACGGTTTCATATCGATTTTGAAACAAGCAGTACCAAATGTACTCGCTATACATTGTGTAAACATATAAATAAGTTAGGATGTGCTCGAAAATCTATTATTGATAAATATTTAAAAAAATGAAAGTAGTGATAATAAAACAATAAGGCCAATACATATTGATTTATCAGTATATTACCTTCTTCAGAACAGTAACGATACAAGAAATTATGAAAATGGTGTTCTTTTATATTTCTTTAGTGGAAAACGAAAGACTTCGTTACGTATGACTGTTGGTGATTTCAATATAAATGAAAAAGATTTTGGTGAACAAGAATTGTCTGCGGAGGATGTCATTATTCATGAAAATTTTGACGGTGAGTGTTACACGATGTTTGTGTTGAATAAAAACTAACAGTGGACAGGATGCAATAAATTTACAGATAGAAACGGAACAGGAAGTATTTCTATTTTTAGTTAGAAACAGAGGCTATAAAGGTGTATACAACTGGAAATAAATAACAGGATGTAGCATGTTATGCAGCTTAAATAGAGGGCAGGAAGTAGCACGTTTTGCAGTTCAGGAAGTAATTCGGTTTACAGTGAGGAACAGAGTGTAGGATGTAGTATGTTGCACATATTTAGGAATAGAAGATATAAATACCTAAATTGTATAGTTAATAACAATGGACATGAAGTGCTACATCTACAAACAGAAGATACGAGGTGGTCAAATTTACTATTACAAACAGAAGACAGGAGGTGGTTAAATTTAGAGCTACAAACAGAAGACAGGAGATGGTCAATTTTACAAATACAAACAGACGACAAGAGGTGGTCAAATTTACAGCTACAAACAGAAGACCAGGCGGTGGTCAATTTTACAGCTAGAAAAAGTGAACAGGAAATAATACTTTTTACTATTACATGTTTTACATAGAACTGGAAATATTAGTTTTACGGCAGAAAGCAGAGGACACGAAGCAGTAAGTTTTACAGTTAGAAGCAGAGGACATGAAATAGTAAGTTATACATTTAGGTACATATGACTGAAAGTAGTAAGATTTGTTTTGCAGTTAACCTGTAATTCCTTGTATATGTGATAATATTTTAAATCAATTATCTGGACAGTTTGACAATTGGAAATGTGTGATAAGATCTCCTTTTGACATAAGATATTTTTTGCCAGAAATGCATAACGTCCGTTCACTGGGAAGTAATTTAGTTACATTTATTTTATGATGAAGTATCTCACAAAATAATAAGTTTAACATTTTACAAAATAGACTAACATAGTCGATAAATATAATTAACAGTCTACACAGGAGATTATGAATATGATTTTCAATAAAACAGTATACATGAATATGATTATGATTTTCTTGTAAGAAATATCGTTGTCTTAAAATGTTCAATAACATATTAACCTATATAGCAGCACCTACTTACCTATCTACTTACTTACCTACCTACCTATTTACATACCTACCTACCTATTTAGGAACATATCTACCAACCTACCTACGTATTTACCTACCTACCCAGCACCTACTTAACTATTTGTTTACATAACTACCTATCTATTTACCTACCTACCTAACTATTTACTACCTGCCCACACACCTATCTAGCTACCCATCTATCTAGATACCAAACTACCTATATATCTAACTACCTACCTATATATCTACCCTGACACCCGCCCATCCACCTATCTAACTATCTATCTGTCTGTCTGTCCGTCCGTATATCTGTCTGTCTATTTATTTACATGTCTGTATATCTGTCTATCTGTTCATCCATCCATCCATCCATCCATCCATCCATCCATCCATCCATCCATCCATCCATCCATCCATCCATCCATACACCCATCCATTCATCCATCCATCCACCTATATATATATATTATATATATATATATATATATATATATATAACTGTCTCTGTTTGCCTGGTAGCATGGTCTCCTGTTTATATAGTTTATATATCTATATGTGTACATTTCTGTCTGTCTATTTGTCTGCCTGTCTATGCGTTTATCGATCTCGACCCCCATAAAGCTGTTAAGAGTACCGGAGAGGTAAACTACAAAACCGCTGAAAACGCTACGGCTGCTATAATCCATGAAGGTAGGTAGTGCATTTTACCCCTTCTTCATCTAATTAAGCATCCAAGTCCTGCCTTTAGGCTAAGGGAGCAAACCCTGACAGAAAAACCCCACCGCCTAGCAGGTTAGCACGGGAGTGCCCAAGGATAAGGGGAGTATATCCCCATTAAAAAAACGGGGAGGTGGTTGTAACACAGTTGATGGTCGAATCCGACCATTCTCTTGCATCTCCTGCAGTTCTGCTTGATTCCAGGCGTATCGGCTTTGCCTTTTCCTTGGACTTCATCAACGGAACCGAGAGGGGTTAATGTAAAATGGCACTTTCTCCATACAAGCATCCCAAACTCAGCAAAAAGCATACTACCTACAACAAATATGAGAGGAGACTTAACATCTTTCATCTAAGATGTCTAAGCAAGATCTTAAACATAAAATGGCACGACAAAATTCCCATTATGGACGTGTTACGCCGCATTCAGCTACTATCTGTCATGGAATAACTCAATAAAAATAGATTTCGTTGGCTGGGCCATGTCCGCAGAATGCTAAACTGCCGCATCCCAAAACAAGTACTATTCGGGAATTGACCTAAGGCCATCGAGTCCGCTGTAGACCAATGCTGAGGTGTAAAGACATCTACAAATCCTCAATGAAAGGTACCCATATAGAATAGAAAAACTAGGAAAACACGGCAAAATGAGATGTCTGGAGGCAGAACCTGCGTGCGGGAGCAGCATTGTTCAGAAATAATATGTCTAAAGATATGGAAGAAAAAAGAGAAAGACGCAAACAAAAGTGTTCCGTTGCTGTGATATGATCGCTTGAAAATTCACATTACTTAGAAAATATTTAACGGATTGCTTCTTTCTATTGCTAAATGACCGTCTGCAAAAGTTCATACAATGGTCCAAGTTCTACCAATGCATGTAAAATATGTGGTAGACTGCCCAAACATTGGGTCAATGGGCAGAAATGCGTCACCCAGCAGTCGCTACGAAAACGGTGAGACAGAACGACAATCTGGTCATCTACCGCACACAGATGCACACTCAGTAGTCTTGACCTTGTCTTGTACATCAGACTATGTTCGTACCGGATAATGAGGTTGACAACATTGCGCAAATCCTTGTCACTTTAATTCATTTTCATCGCGCCAGTCATAGCATCGTACTCTTTTCATAATCAAGAGAAGAAATTCAAGAAATTAAATGTGAGCTCTCTCACTTTTGTTGCATGAACGTTAACACACTATTGGATAGAAGGGTAGCAAATTGGATTGACTTCCTAGACATGGAGATTATCGGAAAAAGTAAGATGGAAAGCATATATGCCTTTGTTGACCATGACTCAACTTCGATGGACCGGTATATTGTATGCCAGACGAACGTCTTCAAAAAAGACTTTTCTATGGGTGAATTGTGTGAGGGCAATTATCCAAGCTGATGCTTGAATATATTTTTCCCATAACTACTTGAAGAAATCTCCCAAGCACTGCAGGATTGACCAAAGATTATCTTGGGAAACGACATCTCTTGACCGTCCAGCCATGAAGAGGGTAACATGTTTTCGACTGAGTAAATCATTGCAGGCGATTCAATAAATAAAAAAAAAGAAAGATCATATTGTTTTCTTCATTTCAAGACCTACTACATTTCAGTTCACACTGCAAGAAGTCATTCATAGTCCGGATTGGACACATCAGCCTTCTGAGGACTTAGAAACAAATCACTCCATACGAACCTTTTTAATATTGCGCTTATCCTTGCATGCGGAAAAAGGGATATTATCAATCACTATCCAACCGTATACGTGCTTAATTTTCTGTATGTCTGTTTATCTCTCTCTTTTTATTTTCTAGTTTTTTGTATGAATTATATATATATATATATATATATATATATATATATATATATATATATATATATATACGAGTATATATATATATATATATATATATATATATATATATATATAGTATATATATAATATATATATATATATATATATATTATATATATATATATATGTATGTATATATATATATCACGAGCAGTAATCTTGCACTATATTATTATATTATAGATAGAGCACAAAGGATTATGATATTGCACTAGTCAAGATTAAGCCAGACAAAAATGGACGTGGCATTGTGTACAACAAGTATGTTCAGCAATCTGTTTACCCGAATCTGTCAATCTCCCCACCAGTAGGGACCAAATGCATTGTAACTGGTTGGGGAAATATCTTAACAAGTAAGGATTAGATTGTCATATGTGTTCTCTGTGTTACAAGTCTGACAATTAAGTTGGACGTGCACCACGCAGTTGTTCTACCAACACTGCTTTATGCTGCGTCTTGATGTTACTGTCTATGCGAGACACCGCTCGACAGCTTAACTCTTTTCAACTTCAGTGCCTACGAAACCTCATGGGAGTACATTCGCAGGATCGTGTACCAGATACGGAAATCCTTCAGAAGTCCGGTATGCAAAGCATCCATGCAATGCTAACTATGCCCCAACTCCGCTGGACTGACCACATCGTCCGTATGCCAGACAAGTGCCTTCCAAAGAGATTAATCTATGGGGAGCTGTGCTAAGGTAAACGATCAAGTGGAGGGCAGAAAAAGCGCTTCAAGGATCACCTAAAAAGCTCTCTCAGTCACTGCAGCACCGATCCAAGCTCCTGGAGACTACAGCACATGATCGCTCAGCCTGGCACACCCAGATCACTGCTGGCAGCAGAAAATTTGAAAAAGAAAAACACTGTGGGCAATCCACAAGCGCATGAAGCGGAAGGACAAATCCGAACAAATCCGAAAATTCTTCTTTTCACAACTTCATTAAACAGGGGTGAAAGTTATCTAAACATATTTTTTCCAATTTTAGTGAGAATTTTGGTGAAATACATTTCTTTTTGGTGAAATAAATTTCTTTTTTGGGAAATACATAAAAATTAATATTTTTTACTTGCGTTTTTAACTTGCCTACTAGTAATAAATGTGATATTCTGTCTTCCTAAGGCGAATGGGGAGTTCAACCCTCAAGTCCCCCTTTCCTATCTGCAGTCATGCGTCAGAATGTAATTATTTGCCATCAAATTTTAAATTTAAACCATCAAGAATTAACAAACTAATAGTTTACTGCATATGCAAACATTGTAATATATCAGCAATTATATAGACCCATTTTCACAGTGCATTCGACACTAAGAGACCATGTGAGGAATGTTAAGATGAAATGAAGAGATGACAAACACTGTTGCATCTTCTTCTTCTTCTTTCTGTCCTCATGTACCTTTCGGTGTTGAGGGGAGAGTGAGTGTACGGTCTTTTGACCTTCTATTTGCCTCTTCCGCTGTTATATTTCCGAATGTCTCTAATACACTATATATCCACTTTTACGAAGGCGTCCAATAGGTCGACTGTTTTCGTATCGTTTGTTAAGTGTTTTTTGGATAATACTTTGCTCTTTCTGTCTGGTTATGCCGTACCATTTAACTTGTTGTTTCTTGATGTATTCTATTGCTGACTTGATCCCTAATTATTTTCTTAGTTTTTCATTCCTGATTGTATCTCTCAAGCTAACTCCAATCATACGTCTTACACATTTCATTTCAGTGGTGTTAATCTTATGAATTGTTCTAGAATTCAATGTCCAAGTTTGACACTGATCACAATGTCGGTAGAAAAAAGGTGTTGAATAGCGCTTTCTTTGTTTCTAGTGTAATATCTTTGTTTTGTAGTAAAGGTGTTAATTGACCGATGACCTGAAAGGCCGTATTACATCTTGCATCTATTGCTGCTTCTTGTTTGTTGTCATATCTCAATGTGCTGCCCAGATATTTGAATTCATCTACTTGTTTTAGTTGTTTATTGTATATCTGTATGTTGATTTTCTCCTTTTCTCTTGCAATATTCATTACTTCTGTTTTGTCTATGTTAATTTTCATTCCAAATTACTTGCCTGTTGTGTCTATTATGTTTAAGTGGTCTTGCAGGTCTTTTACGCTGTTGTGAAATAAAACCTGGTCATCTGCAAAAAGCAGTTAATTTTGAGTTTTCTGTTTCGATTGTTGTATTAATAAACTAACATCGTAAAATCCAGACCGATATGCATAACAGATGTCAGTTCATTCCAATTCTTTTTCATTGAAATGAATTATTTTGTGACGCATTGTGAATTACAATATCGGATATTCAAGATAACACATGTGATTTTATTTATCTTTATCATCATTGTGGGATTGTCGTACATCAGATCTAGTTAACAACAACACATTATAAACAAACATACTTCTAAAGAAATTCTTATAATGTTAAACAACACTACTACAACACCATTTTAAAACCGCCAAAATTGCTAAATGCAAAAGATCCATATAAAATAGGTTCCTAGAATGTACGATCGCTATAGCAAATAGGTAAACTAGCGCAGGTGTGTAGGGAAATGTCCAACTACGGCATAAATATTTTGGGAATTAGTGTCTCTGGACTGGATCAGGGAAATTAAACCTGTGAGACGAAAAGAAACGCAATATTTACTCAGGCTGACCTGATCACCACATGGAAGGAGTTGCTATAATAATGACATCTCAGGTTGAAAAAGCGTTATTAAGCTCGGAGTCAATTAACGAAATAATTATTACTGCACGATTTCAAACAGGATTATTCAAATTATCAATAATACAAAGTTACGCACCAACAAACGATGCTTCAGACTTGTCGAAGGACACATTCTACAACACTATAGTTGATGTTTTAAATTCAGTACCCAAACACGATATCATCATTGTGATGGGTGACTTTAACGCCAAAATTGGTGATGATAGCAGAGGAGCAGAAAAACATGTTGGAAAGTATGGCATTGGCGAACTAAACCAAAATGGGGAAAGATTAATTGAGTTTTGTGAAATGCATATTTGGAAATTTCGAATACCTTCTTTCCACACAAAAATATCCACAATATTACTTGGAATTCACCTGACAAAATAACCAAAAACCAGATAGACCATTTTTGTATTAATACAAAATTTAGTTCAGCTGTACAGGACGTAAGAGCTTTTAGAGGAACAGATATTAGAAGCGATCACAATCTCTGCATATCTCTGCACAACATCAAAATATTCAATCAATATAGCATTAGATAAGCCATCAGATTTAGTAAATCCCATAATATCCATAGAAGCAAAGTGGGAGAATTTTAGAAATACTGCAATAAATGCTGCTTTGGATACAATCAGTCTCGTACAAAACAATAAGAAGAAATGTATAAGCTAGAACACTTGGTCAAAAATCCAAAACCGCAAACTGACTAAGCAAAATATACTCGCTGCAAAAACCACTCAAGACGAGGAACAAACAGACTCACATACGTACATTAGACAAAGACGTTAAAACAAGCGCTAGAAACGACAGATACAATTATATAAACAATTTAGCATTGGGAACTGAGTCAGCATCAAAACACAACAACAGCAAGATACTACACCACATAACCAACCAACTATGCAACCAGCCACTTATCCCAAACGCATCTATTAAAGACAAAAATGGCAAAATTCTAACAACTGAACAACAAAAGCAAAGATAGGCCGAACATTTCCAAGATCTTCTTAACAGACCACCACCCCAATCTACTCCTAATCTAGAGAAAGAGGAAACAATACTACCAGTAGTAGCTTCGATAGAAAATTTCATCCATGAAGAGGTAAAAGAAACCATTAAGTAATTTAAAAACAATAAAGAAATAGGTCAAGATGACATCACAAGTGAAATGTTAAAAGCAGCAAATGATACCTTGTCCTTTTTACTGGGTATTTTCAATATGATTTGGAAAAACGAATGCCCACCCCAACAATAAAAAAAATGGTATCATTATCAAACTTCCAAAAGAAATCAATGATCGCCAACGCTAGCCGGCATAACACCTGATGATGATGCTCACAAATGCATTAGGCAGAATACATTTACAAAGCAGAGACGTTCCAGGTAACAATAACGTAAAAACACAGTATTGTCACAGAACGTGCATTCAAAAATATGGGTAATGAGAACGAATTTAAACAACAATATTTCAAAAACAACCCTAACGACAACACAACAAATGCACTGTACCCACCCCCTCCGCCCGAAATCTAAATAAATGAATTATATTAAGATCAAGCGCCGTAAGAGTACCAAATTGCAATATATAGCGATATTCAATAGTATATCTAGCTCTATCGTCTGTGGTGCAAGATCTTATTGCAGCGTACGTGAATATCGCGGGCACCACAATGATCAGTGCTATTGAAATGCATAGCGTCAGGAGTAGACAATTTGTAGTAGATGGCACCCAAATGTCGGAAGAACTGGCCACTTATGTTTTTGCCAGTTTTACCTATATATTTCATGTCAAAGCGTTTGCAAATTATAAAATAAATGACGTTGTGGGATTCACCTGTAAAGACATCGTTCATAGTGAAATTTCCCTTACGAAATGACAAGAAATGGATTTGCACTACATAGGCACATGAATTGCAACGCTGACTCCCGCAACGAGTTGTGTGAATATGGTCCTAAACATTAGCCCCTAGTTCACTGGACTAAGTTGTCGTGAAGATTTTTATAACGCCTATTTGAAACAAGAATTAAGAACAAAATAGACACGTAGGTCGGTGAAGAAAAATTCGGTTTTAGGAAAAACATAGCACCAGAGAAGCTATACTGAGTATCCGACTAGTGATAGATAAATATATAGAAGTCCAAAAAGTTATCTATATTTGCGTCATAGACTACAGCAAGGCCTTTGACAGAGTCCAACATGAAAAATTAATCAAATGTATTCAAGAAATATGCATAGATGGAAAAGAAATCAGACTGATTAGAAATATATATTGGAAACAACTGCATCAATGAGTGAAAACAGCTACTCACCATACCTAGAAAAAAGAAGAGGGGTAAGACAAGGATACATTTTATCACCAAGCCTGTTTAATATCTACACAGAGAATATCTTTAAAAATATAGAAGAAATGTCAGGACTCAATGGCGCTGTTCTTTTGGCGGAAAGTGAACATGAACTACAAAGACTAATAGATCAAGTAAATAAATCAAGTAATGAATATGGACTGGATAAAAATATCCAAAAAAACAAAAACCATGATAATCATCAAAGACACAGACGAACAAGAGCTAAACATAAACATACATGGAGAAAAACTACAAGAAGTAAAACATTATAAATATCTTTGACACATAGTCACAAATGATGACAGATGTGAAACAGAAATTACAGGAATGGCTAAAAGTACCTTCAATGACATGAGGAAAATATTAATATCTAAACAAATTACAAACAAGTTAAAAATGAGAATTATAAAATGCTACATCTATTCTATATTAATGTATGACTCAGAAACATGGACACTAAATAAACAGAAGACATAATTGATGCTTTGAGATGTGGATATATAGAAGAATAGGGAGAGAATCATGGAAAGAGGAGAAAACAAATAAAGAGGTACTAAAATCATGTAATATGAAGAGAGAACTACTAAGAGGAAAAAATATCAGTCAAATAAAATATTTTGGACACATAAAAAGACATGACACCTTATTGAAGACCTTACTTGAGGGTAAAATCAAAGGGATGCGAGCAAGAGGTAGGCAGAGATACAAGTGGGAGAATAACATCACACGATGGACAGGTTCCAGTCTAGCAGAATGCACCACCAAGACAAGAAACAGGGGGTGTTGGAGATCTGTTGCAGCCAACCTTCGTTGCGGGGACGGTACTTGATGATGATCATGATTGGAAACAAAAATAAGGTCTTGGAGCACAGCACCAATTTATATTGGATATGGGAGTAATGTTAAGAACAAGATTCTACGGACAGTACCATTTGTCTCACTTATTGTAAAGTTTTACAACAGTCTCACTTAAAATTTCTACTCCAAAGTGCTTCACTGGTACAGTTGTAAAATAATCCTTTGTGATGTTGTGCTTCCATTTGACATTAATCGAGTATAAAAAGAATTGTGTACATTTGAAACCATACATCCTTTGTGTCTAATATAAAATATGCCACTGTTGTCTTCCTGATGACTTTGTTTTAGTATGAGTAGCAGAATCAAATATATACATTTCCAAGAAATACTTAATTTATTGAAGATGTCATGAAGTTCTTTGTAATGTTTATCTACTGTTATGTTTTTCTCTTGTAATGAGTAGTTTTAGATTTGCACAGAGAAGAAACATAACAAGCATCGTGCACAAATTCTTTAACTCCAAAACAAAGTTGAAATAAAACCTTCATTGTTATTAAATTAGAATTGATAATCTGCTACAAGTATCAAGAGAGAACACTAGAACACGAGCATTTACGCACATTGTATATGTGAAGTCGTATCATATATTTTAAATAATGTAAACTGCGTATAAAATGCATTATTATTGACTTTATTTAACACTTACTGAACCCCCGCTCCTCTTGTCAACACACGTCGGTATTTACGCTCTAATGTGTCCACGGTTTAGCGAATTAAAACCATACATTATTTGGCACAAATGAAACGGTGACACAACGCATTTACATTCTCTGGACTACATCCTGCTGGAATTCTAGTAGGACCATTGTCCTGCTACAAGAGATATCCAGCGGGAGTTTGAGAATGAACGCTGAAGAAGAAGAAGAAGAAGAAAAACCATACGTTATTTAACTAAAGGAACTTTCACTAAAGAAGGATACAACGCAGTATCGATTAATCTTCGCGTAACGCACTAAGAGGCTCCCTACACTGGAACATCATTGGGGGAAATCTCAATGCGTTACGCGAAGATCGAATTAGCGCTAGGAGACGTGTTGCGTTTTTATCTCCGTGTCACGGAAGTTCAATTAAATCAAATCTATTCGAAAGATGGACTGTGATCATTTGGCTGTGGACACAATAGATTTGACCTTAATGGTCCCAACTGTCAAATGTTCTGTCTGCGTTCATAAAATGCTTATGTAATTTATGAACTGTCACCTAACACTAATGTGTTTGCCCCAATTTTATACTAATGTTGAAATAAACAAGAATTAATAAATATTTCTCTATCTAAGTTTATTTGATAACTTTAAAAATACTAATACAATGATTATATCCACAAATAATATAGAAAACAGTAAATACCCAGAGTATTTGAAAGCTGCTGAAGTTCCTATAATTAGTCAAAAGATGTGCAAAGAGCTACACACAAGGCCCAGTGATGGCTTCATTTCAGAACGCATGTTTTGTGCAGGCTACATCAAGGGAGGCGTTGACTCTTGTGATGGTGATAGTGGCGGACCTCTGATTTGCCAACACGAAGGTAAGTGCTGTATTAATACTGTTATAATGTACCAACAATGTGAACATCCTAACTAGTAAACATTTCAAATTTAAAGTTACGAATAATTATAGTAATTTTGATATGGGGGCTAAATAAAAATCACAGGACTTCTAAAAAGCTGATGCAATCGGTTAAAAGTGACAATGCACATTAATAATATATATATATATTTTAAATGCTTAACATATGAATGTTTCGTCCAATAGGCCTTTAGAAAGAATGGAACCCATGATACAACAAGTATTATAGGTATTGTACTAGTAGACACCAAGAAATATTAAACGGAACAATAGTACGTGGAACGACGCACGTAACTAGGGTTAAAAGGAAATAAAAACATATACACAGGACACACTCAGTAATAATGCAACAAATTTTTATTGGGGCATGTAATCTTGCATAAGAACAACAGCAGTGAGAATTGTGGTGTCTATGGTTGTTGTCGTTATTGGCTACATTAGTTCTGCATGATAAACTTTTAAGATAGTATAGCGATGTGACACTGTAGTTATTGTTTCGCCACTCTACTGCTACCCCAAACTCCTTTAATGTGAAGAGCGCCGTTATTGTCATTGCGCTTCAGTAACGCGTAGATAGTGTGAAACTCCAATCATTTCTTCTGCCTGCTCATTATTTTACGTGTGCAGAGAGAAACGATTTTTTGGTGTATGTAAAAAAATATTGTTATTTATGTGCGCTACATTTTGAGAGAGAGAGACACCCCCAATGCCTCCCCCCACAGTGTTTGTACACAAAAGGAATATAGAGTACAAATAATATCAACAAGTAGTACAGTTTCTGCTTTGTAGATCCTGTTTATTTCTGGGGAGATTCAAAGAATTTACCGTCATGTTGAGTTGGCAGCAGCCGTGTTTGTTATTGTAGCAATAAATACCAGCGAATTGTCATGCGCAGTGACTATTATAAAAAGAGATTAAAAACCTGAACAGTGTGTTTGCGTCCTACTAGCACTGAACCATATTATACTCGTATATTAATGAAAACATCCCATAATTACTATGACAGTGGTAAACCTGTTTCTATCCCTTTTGTACTGTGTTTGTTTGAAATTATAAGGCAGCAAAAGGGATGTAAACCAGGTCCACTTAGATGGCACATAAGCTCCTTGCAACTTGAGTCAACACGTTTTTGGTCTTCTTCCCACAGGAGTAGGTCATCTGAGCGGACATCGTTCAAATCCGGTTGTTGTATTATGATTTTTATTTAATAATTTAATAATAAGCCGTTGATGATCTTATATTATATAATTTCCTTACCTGTGTATGTTAACGGTTTTTAAAAATAGAAATGTGAAATGTATGTTCATTTAGTGATTCGTACAATATTAACTCTGTGCTTTTGTTTTCGCTAAAATGGAGTTATTGGGTACTACGGGACACTTTCAGTAAACATTTATATTTCACTGACATAACTGTTTTCATTTATCAATATTACATCTATCTATCTGCCTGCCTGCCTGCCTGTCTGTCTATCAAATGTGTGTATTTCCTTTGAATGAAAGTGTGTTTCATAGAGCAGTCTATATAGCAAATAATTTGTCGCGCAGACCTGTTAAATAGGTTGATTGCATGATACCATAGCTGCTGTTGGAGCTCTAGGTCTGATATCTCAGACTTCAGCGCCTGTGCTTGCTTGGGTAGGACTGTGGTCCTGCTCAATATAGGGGGATAGCCTGACTAATATTAGTTTCCAGCTTCTGTTGTCCGCTGGACTAAACAGCATCTCATTTGCATGAAAGTGTGTATTTCCGTTGAATGAAAGCTGTGTTTCATTTGCTCGAAAGTTTATATCTGTGTTGCATGAAGGTATATGTTTCATTTGCACGAAAGTGTATGTCTGTTTGTATGTTTGAAAGTCTTTCTGTGCGTCCGTCCGTCTGTCTGTCTGTCTGTCTGTCTTTCTATCTATCCATCCATCTATCTATCCATCCATCCATCCATCCATCCATGTATCCATCCTTCTATCTATCTATCTATCTATCTATCTATCTATCTATCTATCTATCTATCTATCTATCTATCTATCTATCTATCTATCTATCTATCTATCTATCTATCTATCTATCTATCTATCTATCTATCTATCTATCTATCTATCTATCTATCTATCTATCTATCTATCTATCTATCTATCTATCTATCTATCTATCTATCTATCTATCTATCTATCTATCTATCTATCTATCTATCTATCTATCTATCTATCTATCTATCTATCTATCTATCTATCTATCTATCTATCTATCTATCTATCTATCTATCTATCTATCTATCTATCTATCTATCTATCTATCTATCTATCTATCATCTGTCTGTCTGTCTGTCTGTCTATCTATCTATCTATCTGTCTGTCTGTCTGTCTGTCTGTCTGTCTATCTATCTATCCATATATCCATCTCTCCATCTATCGATCTTTCTGTCTATCTGTCTATCTTTCTCTCTGTATGTATATATGTATGCATGTGTGCATGTGTGCCTGTGTGCGTGTGTGCCTGTGTGTGCGTGTGTATCTACCTATTAAATCGAATCTATCTATCTGTTTCTCTGTGTCTCTCTGTCTGTACGTCCGTCCGCTAGCACGGCTACCCGTCTGCCTGTCAACATATTTAATTGTCCACCTGCTCGCCTGACCTTTATATATATATATATATATATATATATATATATATATATATATATATATATATACATCAGTTGTGTGTGGTAACGTTTTTCTCAGTGGGACAGGAACGAGATTATTTTCATTACGGGATATAGAATTAAAAAAAAATATTGTAGGTTTGTTTTACTAAATTGAAGTGTCCATTTTATTGGATGTTCGGATATAGCAATAGTAGAATTAGTGGTTGTTAAGCAGTGTGCCTCACTAAAGGAGACCTATAATTCCATTTAAGAAAACAGATAAAACAAAATAATAAAATATCAATTTTGAAGCCACAGGCCTGACGGCCTAACGGTAAATAGTTCCGATGTCTGATTCACGTATTCGCAATGAAAGGATATTGTCACGCAAACTGAATCTTTTCATTGAGTTAAAATTCCTCTTTCTGTTTATGCAATTGTATACGCTAGCTTACATACATTTTATTTTAATCTCAAAATAGCCCTACTAACAGAGAGAGAGAGAGAAAGAGAGAGAGAGAGAGAGAGAGAGCTTCATGTATTTTAGTATAGAGATAGCAATATATATCAACATTTGTATGTTTCAGGTACCAGCATAATCTACGGCATTACATCATGGGGACGTGGGTGTGCTATTCCGAATTTTCCTGGTGTATATACATATGTTTCTATGTTTTCAAAATGGATCACAGACACAATGAATCTACACAATTAGAGAAGTGGAGAGAGAGAGAGAGAGAGAGAAGTGGAGAGAGAGAGAGAGAAAGAGGGGGAGAGCGAACATTCCTAAAAAATTAAATATAAATTATTGGTAACGGCACAAGTTATTGAGAATTAACAAGTTCACTTTGAAAAGAAACATGATTAAATTACATTTTTGCACACACAAAAAAATATTGAAATATTTGTGTCAGAACTGGAAAATCTTTTTGGATCCGCGTGTCGGAGTTAGCTTTCCTCTTGTGGTAGGGTGCCAAATGCAAAATGCAACGTAGAATTAAAAATAAAGAAGGAGATGGCTTTAGCGTCTATGTCAAGGATAATGGTAATTTGGAAAGCAACATCAGTGTTGGAGTGAACGTCAAACTGTATAAGTCACTGGTGCTTTCTATTATGCTGTATGGTTGTGAGAGTTAGACATTCACTGCGGGCAAGGAGAGACGATTATAGACTTTCGAGTACAAACACTACAGACGAATTCTACGAATTTCCTATGGCGGGCATACGACCAATGTGTACATAAGAAATAAAGTAGAGATGTATGGAGATGTACAGGAACCATTGCTTTCAATAGTGAAAAGACGAAAACTAGCATGGTTTGGGCATGCTTGCATACATGCTTCTTTGACAAAAACAATACTGTATGGTACTGTCGAATCGGGGAGAAGCAGAGGAGAGCAAATAAAGACATGGAAGACAGCATCAAAGAATGGACGGGACAAAAGTTTTCCTCACTCATCCGCATCATTGCAGATAGAAATCGTTGTAGACACTGTGTGCTGAAGGATCGAATGTGGTTGCCCCTACAACCCTGACGAATTATGGGTGTATAGAAAGATGTCAGTGATAAGAAATGTGACTTGGGCATTTGTATTTCAGTGATCAGAAATTTGACTCGATCAATTGTATGTTCAATATTCCAAGGTAATGTTCGAGGTGGTCCGACACCGGGAAAATGGGAAGTTGCGACAGCAACGTGTGAGGAAGTGGCATTAACAGGTTATAGGTAAAAGTTTATGTTACTGGTAACAAAAATAGTATTGGTTGTATTAATTTTCTAGGCAGTATAAATACATTTAGTGGTTTGCCATTGTGTTCTGAACGCTCTGAATGCACAATTACATGCGGTGACATGTGAATCAAGTACTTTGGTCGCCACGAGTTCTATACCCATTTCTGTTCAAACTATATAGGAAAACCCTATCATGACATTAACGAGAGAAAAGGGTAATAAAGTTTTGCTAATAACTAGAGACGCACATAAAAACACACACAAATAATCATTATGTGTGTTTCTAGTTATTAGCATACCTTTATTACCCTATTCCTGGATCTAACTGTTGGATTTCAGTTTTGCGCGGTAAGTACATTTTATCGATTAACGAGAGAGAAACAGTTTATTCGATTTCTTGCAGAAAGATTGAGCTAAAGTACCGACAGTAGTTAAAAGACATATGCATATTTACATGAGTAGTATTAATTCATCAGAAAAATATGTCAATACACAAAACGGACTACTTGTCAATGCATGAAGGACTATTTGTCAATACATGAAGCAGACTATTTGTCAATACATGAAGCGGACTATTTGTCTATACATGAAATGGAATATTTGCCAATAGATGAAGCAAACTTTTGGTTAGTACACGAGGCAGACAACTAGTCAATACATGAAGCAGACTGTTTGTTTATGCGTGAAGCAGATAATGAATATATTGACAAATCGTGTAATATATTGCCTTTCTTTTAACTAGCATTTTCTCATATGTACTTGAGACTCACGGAAGCGGGACACCTACAGCAGATAGTACCATTGAAAGCACGTAATTATGTAGCTTCAAGTGACAGCAAACAAGGATCTCCAAAACATATCAACTTTTAGACAAGATTTCACAAGCTGGGTTCGAACCCTTCTAAACTCTTGATATATAATGCGAACAACCTAAGTAACTGCTGCACCATGGATATTTTTAAAGCAGATAATGATTTATAATGGAATCAAGTTTATAAAATATTAGAGACACAGATATGAAGACTCTTCATAGCTCATCTGTCTTGCAATAAAATGAGTTTGACTGTCTTGAAGCGAATAATGATGATCTTAGTCAGCAAGTTAACATGAATCATTATGGAGCATGCATATTTGGCATCTGCTTATGGGAGAGAGAACACATATCTTTATTTCGTATTGTAATGAAATCAGTTCACGATCCAAAAATATCCATGTAATGTTTATGAGTGGCTCTGTGGCGACGTGGTACAGAGCGCCAGTGACAGCGAAGGTACCGGGTTTAAATCCCGCAGCAGGTAATTGTACATCCTGTCCATTCGGAAAGCAATGGCAAACTATTGAATGCATTTATATTGCCTAGAAAATCACCACAGTAAAAAAAATGCAGGATTGATGGCTGCATCCAGAATAGACATGCTACCATCTTTTTGTTAATACTCAGTGTTCATACTTTAGCGCGTATCACCCACAATTTCTGTGTATAAATATTAATAGCAATTAAAATTATTTAGGAAGACATTTGAATTTTGGGAATTTGTTTTACATGTTTGTAAAATGTTACTTACGGACTCCCACATTTTATTGTCTACTTCAAACTAAGGCAGCTTTGCCAGAATTTGGCCATTCCATGGGCACATTTGATACATTATGCCATTCAAATTTCAATGTGTATGAAATGTTTTTGTTTTGTTAATTTTGGTATTTTGATAAGTTATATCTGGTAAAACACCTGCCAAAATTTAATGAAAGCTTAGAAATTTTGCCATTTTGGTTAAACTTTACTTGTAATTTAACAATAATCAAATGTTTACTATCTGTCAAAGCAAAGCAGCACAGTTGTGCTCTACATGTAAGATATTTCTGTGACGTCAAGAGATCCAAACACAAATGACTTGGTTCATGACCATTGACGGTATACAACAAATATTCACAGAATTAATTAGGCATTGGTTCGCTACGTTTTTGATTGCTCTGGTGACTTGACTATCGCCTTCGCTATTTTTGGTATGCGATTCCAAGTATAAAATTGTTGCACAACAGAAATCATGAGAATGATAATAATAATAATAATAATAATAATAATAATAATTTAAAAAATGTAATGAATGAAGTCTTAAAGCGTGCAAATTCACAGTGGCAATATGTGGGTGTGAATCATGGACAATCACCAACAAAGTGAAAAATAAAATAGCATTTGAAACAAAATGTTACAGAATAATCCTCAGAATACCATGTACCAAAATGATCATCCTGAGAGAAATGAATGCAAAAAAACTGACTAAACAGCACGGTTATTTTCAGAAAACTACACAATTTTGGCCATATCAAACGCCATGAGAGCCTAGAGAAGACTATAATGGAGGGGTCAATGCCAGGAGACGAGCAAAAGGCAGACAAAGTAGAAGATGGTCGTAATATATCAAAGACCACCTGAACATGACAGTAACAGAAGCAGGAAGACTGGCTCAAGATCAACATAAGTTTCGAAAGGCTGTGATGACCGCTACATCATGTTCAGAATATGCCACCTGATGATGATGAACAAATGAAGATTTAATTAAGTATGTGCAGAGGTCTTGTATTGCAGACATTTATGGTTGATGAAATATAATTACGAGGGTGCTTCAAATGAAAACTTGAAAAGTGTGATAACGATCAAAATAACCAGGAGTTTTCTTGTGAACTATCAATCTTGTTAAGGATGTCAAAAGTATTCTGCACCTTGTTATTTTGTAGCAATAACACATTATTAAGAAAATGTAAAGATGACTATCGCAATAATGACTTGCAACAAAGAGAAGCGGTAATCAGTTATTATTCTTGATCGGTGAATAATTGAAACCTATAGAGTGTATTGACGAATGAAGGTCAAGTTTGGTGGCGAATGTCCGTCAGTACAGCAAATATGAGTGGAGTAGGAAGTTTGAGAGCGGCGTGAATTCTATGGCAAATCACGTCCTTGACCAGACACATTGAGTCTTGGCTCCAGAGTCAATTGCAGCCGTTGAAGTCCTCTTACTCGATAACCGTCGATGGAACGGGAGTAATATTGTCACACATATTAGACAAAGTCAAGGCTCAGCATACTACATAATGATGTGCTATGGCACCACACAGTGTCTGCGAAGGTGTGTCTGCGAAGGTGTGTCTGCGAAGGTGTGTCTGCGAAGGTGTGTCTGCGAAGGTGTGTCTGCGAAGGTGTGTCTGTGAAGGTGTGTCTGCGAAGGTGTGTCTGCGAAGGTGGTGCCACCGCAATTTGACATCCAGGTTCAATGAAAGAATATCAGGTGGTGAATGAGTAGTTAAAAACGAGACAAAGATAATTTTGTTTCTACAGAAATCTATGCACCTTACAGTAGCTGGAAGACTGGTATCCAACGTAATAGTGACTACATCGAAAACTAATAGTTTTATTTTTCATCTTCATAATATACTCACCAAACAAATAATATTAAAGTGTTTTATACAAAGTATAATCATACAATAACCATTAGTCAAAACGAAATCAAAACGAAAATGCCAATATCCTATAATTTCTTGATGGGATTCCATCATTTATTCATAAATAATGATAGTCTGTCGTTATAATGCAACCTTTCATTTGGCAACAAAGGCCTAGATTTCTAGTTCAGAGTGCAAAGAATAAGACTGGTGTATTCTTTCCAGGCACGTCACTGAATTGCATTACGAAATCTTGGAAATTTCATCTCTGTCCTTTTGTGGCAGAATCCTAGCGACCGAGAGATGATAGATGAACCATCACTGTGGACGGGTCAACAAACCTGATAGAAGAATGATTATATAGTTAGCCTAAACGTGTATACTGTGCCTCTTACAAAACGTGGTAATACTAATATACTGGCACGCTGGAATGTCTTCCCTTGGGGACTAAACATGAATCCATAAACTCTCCTTACACAT
Organism: Meghimatium bilineatum; assembly: GCA_034231615.1. Classification (NCBI taxonomy): domain Eukaryota; kingdom Metazoa; phylum Mollusca; class Gastropoda; order Stylommatophora; family Philomycidae; genus Meghimatium; species Meghimatium bilineatum. The sequence continues at coordinate 59,502,580 of CM067320.1, forward strand.
CCATGTCTTTGAGACCTTATATGAGTCTGGTTGTCGCCTCAGCTACACAACTCAAAAAGAACATGCTTTTTGTCAGAAAATGCTATGGGCTGTCAAGAGTGACCTGCTCACAGTTAGAGGGATTATTTCATCATCATCATCATCATCATCATCATCATCATCATCGTTATCATTGTTTAGCAAAAACGTCTCTGTTGTTATTGTGAAATGCATGTATTCATGTTCGAAATTGATTTACCAACAGGCAACTGAAAACAATGGGAATCTACTGAAAGTAAATATTGTCTAATACTAACTACAATAAATATGCTAGTGTGTTTTGTTTTGAATGCAGAATGCCTTTCTACTTGGAAATCACAATTTTCTATTGATGTTTTGTTTTAACTGTGGAAATATAATACCGAAAACAACATATTAAAAATAACTTAGACCCGTTCTTTCGTGTAGGATTAACTTATGCATCTGTTTAAGCACTCGATGATAGTGGATTCAACTGTCGGATGGGTATTATACCGATAACTGATAATTAGACATGGGCATCATCGCAAGCTTTGGAGATTATTTAAAATTATAAAGCAGCAAGATGGATCACTGGCCTCTTCATGTAAAAGAAAACCGAATATTTTTAATAACCGACTGAAAACATATTACCATTACAATTTATTTTATGTAAGAACACCTTTACCAACTAATGGAAAACTCCATCTGTTTGGAGGCTTCTCGGAACAATGCATGTTGCTTACAGGTTGAGTCTTCTGGGTTTGAAAAACAACAGGTAAATACAGGAATAGGGCAATGACGTTTTGCTAATCACTAAAGACACACATAATAACACACACAAATCGACGTTTCAACCAAAAGGCCTTTATTAAGACAAAACATTAAAGCAAATTAAAAGATACAACAGAAAACGGAGAGTAATGATATCGACGTTTTTGTTAGCATGTGTAATGTACATTGACCGGAAATTGTGAAACGATACATGACAAGGAATATACATACAGGACTACACACATGAGTACTATATACACCAAGACCAATATTTGGCTTTCGTGGTCCAAGAGAAAGCTTTTGACAGAGTGGATTGTGCACAACTATGGATAACACTACAGGCATATGTAGTTCCCCAATATTTGATAAGCCTATGTCACAGCATATACGCCAATAGTCAATGATCATTAAGGATGAGCACAGGTACAATTGATAATTTTCAAATCCACTCGGGTATGAGACAAGGATGTGTACTATCAATCCTATTGTTCATAACATACATAGATCAAATCTTCAAAGTAGCAAAGACAACGACGTAAAACATTCTGAAGGATAACTTAAACGAAGTACTATTTGCAGATGATCTAGTACTAGTGGCACCATCGCAAGAGGAACTACAAAGACAAATAAATATATTATATCAAATATGCCATACCTTTAACATGAAGATACATATAAAAAAGACCGAAGTGATGAAGATAGAAAGAACAGAAAGAAACACCAATATACATATTGGAAACAACAAACTTAACCAGGTGACATAATTCATATACATAGGAAGCAATATAACAACAGATAGCAAGAGCGGCAAAAAAATACACAATAGATGTAGTAAAGCATACCAAGATCTAAGGCAAATGCAACCAATCTTCAGAAACACAAATATAGATTTAAACACCAAAATAACACTATTAAAAACGATTATTATGCCAACGATGTGCTACCAATTCCAAACATGGACAACTACAACACAAGACAAACGTAAACTTGTGATAGCTGACATGGCATGCTTACACAGAATCCTAGGAATATTCCTAAAAGTCAGAGTAAGAAATGAGGACATTAGAAAAGGAACCGACACCACCCAAATCTTGGAATATTTTAAGAGGCAACAGCTCAAATCGTTTGCAGGCATCAACAGACTACCATCAGACAGCATACCCCAGTAAGCTACGCTACACAGTTACAGTAAAGGCAGACCTAGAGGCCGACAACGAAAACGATGGACCACTGAAATAAAAGAGGCGACAAATTTCACAATATACTCAACACACAAGAGCGCCGTCTCCAGAAAACTGTCTACCCCTGAGGCTGAAAGGCAATAAAGGGTTTAGCGAATAGATAGATAGATAGCCTACCTACATGTGGCACGAAAGAACCAGAAACTATGGAACAACTAGAATCATACATGAGACAGGCGCTTATTGATGCTGTCGGGTTTAAGAGTGCCATATTGGTAAATGTAGCGGTTCTCAAGCGCAAGACGGGTCTTGTCGCCAGAGAAGCGTGACTTAATGGCCGTAACCTGAATGTCCTGGCGTCCCGATGGCCCGTGCCATTGAAATGGACGTCTTCAAGATAACCCACATGGATTTTTAAGTCGTGTTTCTCTGACGATCGGACCGGTCTTGCGCTTGAGAACCGATACATTTACCAATATGGCAATCTTAAACCTGACGGCATCAATGAGCGCATGTCTCATGTATGATTCTAGCTATTCCATAGTTTCTGTTTGTTTCGTGTCAGATGTATTTAGTCATTTTTGTATTTTCCTTGTCCGGTGTCATTTCGCCTCTCCCGGTCATTCTATGTTACACATGCCAATATGCACGTCCATATACTTACTGTAATTCTTAAACCTGACGGGAATTGAACCAGATCCATTCTAGCGGCACCTAATCGCATTTCAGTTCAAGTAAACAGGTTTTTCGTACTTGACCAAACATATCCCCATAAAAAGATGTGATCTGATCAAGACATTCAACCTGTGTACTCAAGTCGCTAAGATTGGATCAACCGAGATATTGACTATTACAACAATAACTAGCATTCCGTACAAGTATTGACGTATCCTCAGAAACAAAAAAAATATAACTGCTATATTCGTACTACAAGGACCTAAAGGCCTTCTTGTAAATATAAACAACATAAAGACAGAACAATGTTTCTTCAAATAAAAGTAATACAAATAACTTCAAGTAAGAAGCATAATATTTTTAATATCCTTACTGTTCGTTTTCTGTTGTAATTTTTAACTTTTGTCTTGATAAAGGAATTTTGGTCGAAACGTTGATTTGTGTGTGTTATTCTTCTTCTTCAACGTTCATTCTGAAACTCCTGCTGAATTCTCTTGTAGCAGGACCATGGTCCTACTAGATTTCCAACAGGATGTACTCCAGAGAATGGAAATGCGTTGTGTCGCCGTTTTATTTGCGCCAATGGCCCGACACATCCGTCTTCGGCGGAGTGTGTTTTATTATGTGTGTCTTTAGAGATTAGCAAAACGTCATTACCCTATTCCCGGATTTATCTGTTGGATTTCAGTTTTGTGCAGTAAGTACATATTATGGGTTTGAAATAAAGCTCTGTAGTTGCAGCTATTAATCTATTGTTCAATCTCGAACCAGGGTCCGCTGAGGATGGGTCCTCGAAAACTTGAAGAAAATTTATGATCCTTTATATTTACACTAAAAAGATAAACGCACAGATATAAAGAGAGAAAAAAGGATAAATCTATTCATGTTAGGCAACCTTTAACACAATTAGATAAATGTCCATTACAAAGACGCACGACTGAAACTTGAACAGGTAAGTTTGGTACGGGACAACAATACAGGACTTGACAACGAACGCATACGTCATAGAAGATCAACACGAAGCGAAATATTTTCATTACTAATAACACCTTATCATTGCAATTTTTAATTGCAGATATTTTTTACTGTCGTTAGCACACACATAATTTATCCAGGAATATTTTTAAATACTGAATACTTTAGGGATCCGTGGGAGAATAAAAATATGTAAAGTGGGTCCGCAACAACAAAAAGGTTAAGAACCGCTGTATTGGATACATTCCTTCTCAACTTTTAAAAAAAGCAACAAAAAAAAACAAAACAAAACAAACCTAACTATGAACATCAACTCAATGATTCTCAATTTCTAGGATGGAAAACAAACATACACATATTGTTGCAGTGAATGTTGTAATCATTGATTAAACCATAATACACGTGTGGATGATATGTTTTTGTTTAGTGAATCTTTCATATAGAGATAGTAGTTTGGGTTCTTTATAGGCGATCTATTATTTGAAATGTTTAGAAATAGCCGTAAACTGAAAATAAATAAAATATTTGTGAAAAAGAGGCATTCCATTTCGTCATCAAACTGAGATTCTTTCCATTTTGTCACCAAATAGAGGTCGTTCTTTCCATTTTGTCACCAAACAGAGGTCGTTCTTTCCATTTTGGTAAGATCAAGAAAGTCTTTTCTCGTCTATTGTCTTTCCAGCCTGTTCTGTCTTCGCAATGCAGCTCTTGATTTTGGTATCATTTTGGTGTTTAATATCATTATGAATATTGGTGTATACAATTTGCTTTGTGAGAGAGCATAATGGGAATGTATTGAAATAATTCCAAATATATATCTCATATAATACAATGGGGATATCTCTAGTACAACAGAAGGCTATACATATTTTTTTGATTCTGCAAAAGTTCAACATATTTTGTACTGAGAGAACTTCCCATCAAAAATAAACAACGGACATCAACAGACAAATGAGAAAAGCAGTCCTTGCTCAAGAATTGTAATTATCATACATTTCGGCATAAAATATTACTTTCAATGGTAGATTGTGTGTCCATTTTATGTCTGTAAGATAAACTGTGATCAAAGGTTACTTAAAGATAACGGAATATTCAGGACGTTCAATGTTTCGCCCTTCAGAAGTGAGTATTTTGTTTATTCAAGTACAATTTAAACAAAAACCCACCATAATTTGCACGATTTCCCAGAATCTAAGAACTTTGGTTAATTACATAAATGGGCGCGTCATGTATTGTATTCTGAACTTTTTAGTAAGAAGCATATCCTAAAATCAAATATTAAAAACAAACTAGAAATTTACCAAAATATATCAAGTACAGTGCAGCCTTAACAGCCGTAAATGATTAACATTACTGTAATATGGGTTTCCTACATGTATTGCCTCCCTCTCAACAGATCAGGACTCTGCATGTAGGGAGGACACTGATTTAGTTTAGTAAAATATAACTCATAGATGAAGTGTACTAATTTCAACTGCAGACGTTAATCCAATCTTATTATATCAGAGCTTTACAACCATAAGTATAGTGGATGTCTTGGATCTAGTAATCCGTGGCATCACACGAGTACCAGCGTTAATGTAATCTAAGTAGCACGGACAAACATGGAATTTCAGAGTCTAGCGAAAATGCTCTCGTTTATTAGAAAATATGCCCTGGTAAACAAGACGCTATCGCCCAGTATGAAACCCGAGACCTCTGTAGCACAAGATAGATGACCTGATGACTACACCACGAAAACAGTCTCTCAACTACATAATGTTGAAATAATCTGTTAAATACTTAAACCAACAAAATACACAGTGAAATACTTTGGCTATCGCAAATCTTAGTAATAAACAGTAGTAAGAATATGGAGATTGGAAACACATCAAAGGCGACTTATTTTGTTTGTAAAAGACGTTTCCAGTTTACTGCTGTACACGCTATCACAATAAGAAATCAAAAAGGTTTTTGAGTTTTCACAATTCCATTTAGTATTGTTCATATTGAAATGATGCCGTTATATGTGATTGTAATGTGTGGCATTGATATAAAAGAAGAAAGGTTTACTGCTTTCATGTGATTGGAGGTCTGTTTACAAAAACTAAATATACATCACACACACACACACACACATTTTCTGAGCAAGAAGTTACCTCTCTAAACATCTAAACAATGTGTACCTTTGAGACCTGGAATGTTCTAGTTACGAAAGAAAGCTATGAAGAAATGTATAGTGCTCATATGAAAATATATGATGATGGTGTTCCTCCTTCGCAAGCGAAGAAGAGCAAACTATATATATATATATATATAATGTTAGATTTCCATTATATATAATGAAAATATATATACTGTTTAAAAAAAGAAACACAACGTTTTTGGAGTTAGTTTTATAAAAGATATTCGCTGATTAGACATCATTAAAAATATCGACTGTGTCAAACTGATCATTAACTTTTCGTCGTTACTTGAATTATACTCGTCTCATGATTCGTGAGGTCATAAAAGAGATCAAGGTCACAACGAACAATTTCGCAAGAACTCGTAACAGGTTCATTAGGATCACGTGAAACATACTGAACACAAAACTTCCTGATCATATTATTGACAAACTATAAAATGTTGATGATCCTGGAATAAATTCAGTTGATAATTCAATGCGCAAATATGGCTCATCTTGCTACAGAACAAAGATACTTCATCACTGAAAGCTTGCTGACTGGAAAATCACAAAATGTAGTGGCCAGACAGTTTATTTTGGTTAGAAGCAACGCTAGTCACCTTTGGGGGCGATTTCATTAAACTAGCTCAGTGGCAGACCGACCACGCAGTAAAGGGCCCAGAGTCACAACTACAGCCGAAGACCTCTTTATACAGCTGCGTCACCTCAGGAATCAATTTGCATCTGCGTTTTCCACAGTCCAATCAATACCAGCAGCTCGTAGAATTTCAGAGCAAAAGGTCAGGAAACGGCTGCACGATACTGGTCTTTGGGCTAGACGAGCCTACAGAGGTCCTGTTCTTACGGACCGGCATCGCCAGAACCGACAGAAGTGGGCGAACCAACATCGTCAATGGACCGTTGGGAATAACTGGAGATGGGTTTGGTTTAATTAAAATCCAAACGTTTCTTCATGCGATGGTTGAAAAAATAATTCCGTAAAATACAATTTGGGTACACGCCTAAAATAATGTTGTGTTTTATTTATGAACAGTATAGATTCATAACTTACAATTACTGGTAATATTAAAGAGAAACAAAAAATTTTGGACACGCAATATAAAGGTGATTAAACTTTGACTCACATTGGCTAAATTCTCGCTTTATCTGTCCGTTAATCATCCTAACAATGGGTATATTGGCCAAACGATGCAATGACATGATATTTGCTGTGATGAAACCTGCTGAATACTCATGCATACACTTCTGAGATTGATCATCACTTGTATCTGCACAATGTCTTCAATGTGTAAACATATCACGACACATTCCAATCAGTAGTAGACGAATACCCAACTAATGACATTGTCTCCTACATCCACATTGAGTTAAATAGTAATCTTAGACTTCAAACGACCCATCTAGTGACATTGGCTCCTACATTTACATTGAGTTAAACATTAACCTTAAACTTTATACGACACAAATAATGACATTGTCTCCTATATCCAGATTGAGTTAAACAGTAATCTGGGACTTCAAACGACCCATCTAGTGACATTGTCTCCTACATCCACATTGAGTTAAACAGTACTCTGGGGTTTTAAACGACCCATCTAGTGACATTGTCTCCAACATCTACATTGAGTTAAACAATAATCTGAGACTTCAAACGACCTATCTAGTGACATTGTCTCCTACATTCACATTGAGTTAAACAGTAATCTGAGACTTCAAACGACCCATCTAGTGACATTGTCTCCAACATCTACATTGCGTTCAAGAATAATCGGAAACTTCTAACGATCCTTCTGATATTGTCTCCTACATCTACATAGAGTTAAACAGTAATCTGAGACTTTCAACTCACCAACTAATGACAGTACGTCCTAAATCCACATAGAGTTAAACAGTAATCTGAGACTTTCAACTCACCAACTAATGGCATTGTCTCATACACTGAGTTAAACAGTAATCTGAGACTTAGAACTACCCAATTAATGGCATTGTCCCCTATACCGATATTGAGTTAAACAGTAATCTGAAACTTTCAACCCCCCTAACTAATGACATTCCCAATACACCTACATTACGTTAAACAGTAATTTGAATCGATTAAAACCCACAGAGACCCTCTTACACTTCAAAAAGAGAAAAACAATATTTTTGCCTAGATATATCTAAGCGAATCTGAAAGTCTGCTGAATGACACGAGGTACAAAGTACAAACGAATAATCTTTTCTTTTTCACATGGGGCTAAACAGCCACAAGATCATTGATAATGAACAGTCATATGTCCACTATCCAAGAGCCTGTTCTATTTTACGAGATGCTACTCTTAGAATTCAGTTTTTTCCAAATGTGCATATTTGCTGAAGTAATACCAGGTGCATATTAAAGGATGAGGAAATTATTTTTTTTTTAAACTACCAAATTTCTGTGACATATGTAATGGGTAAAAATAATAAACTACAGCTTCTGAAACTGGCGTAAGAAAAGGTATTACTGTTGACACATATTTCTTGACTCCAATAGTTTCTGCAATTGTTTTGGTAATTCTGCTCTTGGTTTTTTGGAAGTTAACGCATTATACCTAGACGTGTATAATACATTTTACCAAGCCCGTAGATAAGGGGGATTGAGATGGTTCAACACCATCCCCTCTAGGAAAATATAACATGACTTTCAGTACACTATTTAATTAGGAACACTAATTAGGAACGTAATTAGGAACTCAATCAAATGATGGATCAAAACCCAAACCTATCCCCTGTCTTAGCGATTTTTAACAATAAATTCTACATATTTTTTCTTGTTTTGCATGAATGAAGGTAAAATTGACATACGAAATCGTATGAATGACATTTTGTAAGAATACTCCCTCCCCGCACTCGGGGACATGTCTACGATCCCGCTCTTCACCCATAGGAAAAGGTGTGTTGTTGTTTATAAGTTTCTGTAATGTTAACTTCCAGCAAAACAGGTGAAAAAGATTTCGATTTCATTCGTCACTAGTAGTTTGAAACAATAATAAATTCCCGTGGTCTAGCCAGCCATAAGAAAATAGATACCAAGGTTCAATATCTGGAAAGTTTAAGAAATAGAGCCATCGTCACTAAGTGATGAAGCGAACAAATCAGACAACGCATGTAGTTGCATCTGTGGGTCTCACAAACGGCCCACTAGACAAACCACCCATGCAACAGAAAACCTTAGTAGATGAAATGCCGTTATATTGAGGTTATCTTCTTATAGAAGCTTCATGTTACGTCATCTATACAGTTATGCTTATTATGCTGTTAATTTGTTGTTGAAATGTGTTTCATGGTTACTTGAATATATGTATGCACCCTCTGTGGTTGGGAGGGAGCCAGAGATATACTGTGCAGCACTGGGGAGGAGGAAACTGACAGCACTGTTTTTTCCTATAGCTGAGACCAATCATAGAGGCACAGTGACTCAGGACGTGACATTCCTTTGGACTTGAAGATTTGCTTGCATGCCTGGAGCAATAGAGAAGTTCGGCATAACCAGTAGTAAATTGGTGGCTGGGAATGAGCACAGTGAACCCTATCTTGGCTGCAGTGGCCTGGAGCAGTGCATATGTTGAAACTTACTTTCCTGGAGGTGTGATAGTTATTCTCTGGCTCTGGCCCGGGGTGGGGCGAAAATCCACAGACTTCCCAGAAATATAATGCCATTTAATGGCATTGGGTCAAAGGGCATGAGCCCATGAAACGCTGAATCAGCAACAAACCAACCACAAACCAACAAGCCAGACAATGTCCATGGACGGATGCGCCGCTAAGTACCTATTGAAAAATAGCGTGCTGTGACACTGTCAATAGACATTAAATTAATTGCATTTGAAAAAAAGAGCATGTGAAGAATATTGAAAAAAAAAATATTTTAAAATATGACATTCACCGAGGAAAAACATCAAGAATTTGTGGCACGTTTTATGAGAAGACTTTGGAGTTACATCGGTAACACAATAAGACAATGTAAATATGCCACACTTCCTAAACAAACTATTACGTTGTAGGCAGAAGGTGAACCAATTGTAGCGCGAGCAAATAAAAAACATCTTTACGTAGTACAATCAACAGATAAGTTCAAATTTGGTAGACGTAATACCTAAGGACTACATCAAAATGCAACCTGGCGCTCAACATGGAGAGAAATGTCCATAGCCCTATATACATTACTAGCCCCCAATAATTAACTAATTAAGCGACCAACTAACTAGCCATCTAGCTAACTAAATATGATACTGATTACTATTTCACTTACCTGTACATTATTATCAGTCTTACCTTTGGCACTTCGAGTCAAGCAAGCTATTGGTGAACAATCACGCATGGTTAAGTGTCTTATAAACCACGTAAGTAGCTCCACCAATAAGGGTTGTATAAACCACGTAAGTAGCTCCACCAATAAGGGTTGTATAAACCACGTAAGTAGCTCCACCAATAAAGGTTATATAAACCACGTAAGTAGCTCCACCAATAAAGGTTATATAAACCACGTAAGTAGCTCCACAATTAAGTGTCCTATAAGCCACATAAGTAGTTCCACCAATAAGTGTCGTATAAGCCGCGTAAGTAATTCAAAAATATTAAGTGCTGTATAAGCCGCGTAAATTTAAGTGCTGTATAAGTCGGATTAACTAACTTTTTTCTAGGATTGTGTGTGGTCTTGTGGTGTAACATTAGCATAATAAATATGGAAAAGTGACACATGGCCAGAGGAATGGAAAAAAAACATTATATATACCACTCCCCAAAAAAGTTGATTTTCATATTTGTTCAAACCACCGAGCCTTATAAGTCAAGCAAGCAAAATAATGCTAAACATCATAATGCACAGAATCAAACACAAATTAGAGATAGAAATAAGCAAAACACAGACCGGCTTCATATCGGGCAGAGGAACAAGAGATGCCATTCTTAACATGAGGCTGATCATAGAAAAGTGTAGGGAATTCTCAACTGACCTGCACATGTGCTTCATAGATTACTCAGAAGCGTTTGTGTGCGTCCAACACCAGAAATTATGAGAGATAATGAACAGCATGGGTTTCCCAAGACATCTGATACATCTAATAGAAGAACTTTACCAAGATCAAAAGGCTGCAGTGAAGTTAGACGGCTATCTCTCAGAGTGGTTTGAGGTACAGAGTGGAGTAAGGCAGGTATGTACATTCTCCCCATACCTGTTCAACATCTACGCAGAAAATATAACGAGGAATTTGAGAGAGAACATACACAACGCTGACTACCACGCTTTAAACATCAGTGGTTTCGAAATCACTGAACTGCGCTACGCAGACGAAACAGTGCCTATTTCAAATGATATAAAGGGATTGGAACAACTAATCAAGAACACAAAGAAATTTAGTGAATCACAAAACTTGTATTTAAACACGATACGCAAAAAACAAAAATCATGTCAACAGATATAATAACACAACAACCAAAAATCAGAATATACAATACCGATATATAATGTGTGGATAAATTAGAATACTTAGGACCAAACATCAACGGTGCAGGAGACTGCATGGCAGAGATAAGGAAAAGATTGGCAACCTCATATTGTAACATAACACAGTTGAAAAAAATATGAAAAACAACAAAATAGGAACGAAATTGCTAATGCTAAGAACTTTTATTTTTCCGGTTGCAAGATACGGCTGTGAAACATGGAACCTAAGTAAGACAGCGACAAAGAAGATCAACGTCTTTGATATGAAATGCTACAGAAAAATACTTCAAATATCATGAATGGAAAAAAAGAGAAACTCGGATATTATAAAGACGTTGAAGATACCAGAGTGTTGCTTACTAAACACAATAGAAAAAAAAACTACACCTGTTTGGCAATATGAAGAGATACAACTGTTCAGAAAGACATATAATTGAGGGCAGTTATCTGGTTATTAGGAGAACGGCCAGACCAAGAAGACGATGGACTGACGACATTAAAGATAACATGAATACATCGTTGGAAAATTCAAGTCACATCGCTTAAGACAGAAGGGGGTGTAGAGTTCATTGTGAAGACAGCGTTCTGGAAAGAAAACGTCACATGACATAAGCCGCGTAAATAGTTCCACTATTAATTGCAGTATAAACACAGTAAGTAGTTCCACCATTTAATGCCGTATAAACAGAGTTAGTTCCACCATTAAGTGCCGTATAAGCCGCTTACGTAGTTCTACCATTAATTGCCGCATAAACTGTGTAAATAGTTCTACCATTAAGTGTAGTTTAAAAACTGTAAGTAGGTCCACCATTAAGTGCCGTTTAAAAACTGTAAGTAGGTCCACCATTAAGTGCCGTTTAAAAACCGTAAGTAGGTCCACCATTAAGTGCCGTTTAAAAACCGTAAGTAGGTCCACCATTAAGTGCCGTTTAAAAACCGTAAGTAGGTCCACCATTAAGTGTAGTTTAAAAACTGTAAGTAGGTCCACCATTAAGTGCCGTTTAAAAACCGTAAGTAGGTCCACCATTAAGTGCCGTTTAAAAACCGTAAGTAGGTCCACCATTAAGTGCCGTTTAAAAACCGTAAGTAGGTCCACCATTAAGTGTAGTTTAAAAACTGTAAGTAGGTCCACCATTAAGTGCCGTTTAAAAACCGTAAGTAGGTCCACCATTAAGTGCCGTATAAACAGCATTTAAGTTCCACCATAAAAGATCTGCTATTTGTTGTCCATGTCTTGATGTTGCATTTTGACAGGCCATAGTTTGTTCTTATGATGCTATATACCCACATTGGTCGCGTCGCTACTCTTTAGCTCATCAACCTTCATGTTTACCTTACAGCATATTTTGTAATCAAAATATCATGATTTAGTATGTGAAAACAATATCTAAACTCTCTTCAGTGATAGTAATCGCAATTTTTCTCATTTTTATAAAATATCTAACCTCTCTTCAGTGATAGTATTCGCAATATTTCTCGTTTCATTGATAAAATATATAAAATCTGTATATGTTCTATATTTTTGCAAGTAAAATAAATCCGCATTTTTTGTAGTTTATCACAATGTCTAATATTAACAATTGCAGGTGAACTTCAATATTGCCATTTGCAGTAATTTTTATATTTTCTGATGTTTCTTTTCTTGTTTTTCCAAAATCTTAGCTCAATTTATTCCAGAATATTTTAAATAATTGATTAATTAATTTGAAAATAATTAAATACGTCAGTGACCTTGAGATATAGTTTCTGACTTTATTCATCTTCCTATGTTTGTCTTATGTAAATACATATTAAAAGCGATGATAACTAACTGTGTTATAACTGTCATAGTTAATGATTTACTAACTGCGTTATATATGTCATAATTAACAATTTATTAACTCTGTTATATCTGTAATTGTTAAAGATTTACTAAATGTGTTATACCTATCGTAGTTAATAATTTACTACTGTATTTAACTGCATGATTTACGACATTTGTTACATCTTTCATAGATAATGATTTACTAAATTTGTTATGACAGTCATAGATAATTGTTTACTGATAGTGTTACACCTGTCATAGTTAATGATTTACTGTGTTATAACTATCATAGTTAATGATTTACTGTGTTATAACTATCATAGTTAATGATTTACTGTGTTATAACTGTCATAGTTAATGATTTACTGTGTTATAACTATCATAGTTAATGATTTACTGTGTTATAACTATCATAGTTAATGATTTACTGTGTTATAACTGTCATAGTTAATGATTTACTGTGTTATAACTGTCATAGTTAATGATTTACTATGTTATAACTGTCATAGGTAATGATTTACTGTGTTATAACTGTCATAGGTAATGATTTACTGTGTTATAACTATCATAGTTAATGATTTACTGTGTTATAACTGTCATAGTTAATGATTTACTGTGTTATAACTGTCACAGTTAATGATTTACTGTGTTATAACTGTCATAGGTAATGATTTACTGTGTTATAACTGTCATAGTTAATGATTTACTGTGTTATAACTGTCATAGGTAATGATTTACTGTGTTATAACTATCATAGTTAATGATTTACTGTGTTATAACTATCATAGTGAATGATTTACTGTGTTATAACTGTCATAGGTAATGATTTACTGTGTTATAACTGTCATAGTTAATGATTTTCTATCTGTGTTATACATGTCATACTTCATGATTTACTATAACTACAAAAAAGTGCTATGTTATGTTATTGTGGAATGCGATCTTTACTCATCGTGTATTCTATTCTGTTCTTGATAATGGTCTTCTGGTAAACATTAATTATTTTGCTCTGTTTCCAATGTTTACCAAAATGTTCAATAACATCTTTCCAATTTTGGCGTATAAGATTTTTTATTACTTATGATTGATTGTAACTAGAAAATGCTAACGTGATTTATTACGTCCAAAATTGGATAGTATACCAACTGGCAGCAAAAATTGTACGAAAAGTTACCAATAGAGAGATGGAAGCAACCTCTCACAGCGATACAGTCCGATGATATGGTATTATTGAAATGTCAAGTTTAGTATTATCGCAGCCCCCATAAGTCCAGCTTGTTAAGTTACCCCTGATACTCGTGTGATTTGATATCCGTAATTTACTCAATACATCATTGACGTGACAATAGGGCTGTCTTACGAAAGCACACAGTCTATTGTCAATTCCAGTAGAATCAATGCAACTGAATAATTTATTTAAGGTAAGCAAGTCATGTCACATATTAACAACACGTTGTCGCACGATGTCAAGTTTCGGGGAGTTTAGGAAGGGAAAATGTGTGAAAAATAAACAAATAATACACGTATGTTATCGGAGAGCAATACAAGTATTGAGTCACTATTTAAACCACAAAAAGGCAGGACAACAGCAATTCAGGATGTATTTTACTGTCTAAGGTCTCTCGAAATTACTAAAGACTTGCAAGTGTGGATACATTTTTAAAACTTCAGCCTGAATTCGACAGTTCTGATTAGAAATGAAATTAGTAACTGACATTTCGAAGTATGTGTCTTTGCTGGTATTGGTTTCTTTGATGTTCACCAACTATTGCATTGGTGTCAAGATTAGCAGTGTATGGTATATTTGATTTCTGTGTACTTTTATCGTTATACATCTTTTAGATTCATATGTCTTCATATTATAAATGATATAATATTTTCATATATTGGTTATTAAATAACTGCAGTCTATCAGAGTGCTCCATTAAGGGGGAAAAACATGATGTTGAAAGTCGGTTGCAACCAATCTCAGATGTGGATACAGCGCATAATAATGACAGTGATTGCAACACAACCCAACCTTTTATGTTTTGGGTGATTAGTCTTTTTTGGCGAGTTACATTCATTACAACGAAATCCATCATTTTTCGCTCATTATATCAGGGTTCATGATCATTAGAAAATATAATTTGAAGATCGGACAGTAATATTTAAAATATTTCTGCATGTCTTTTGTTTATTTCAAGACATCACATATTTCCACATATTTCGTTAACATCAATTGTAACTCATAAATGTATATATGTTTTAGTATACTTATTTGTGAATATCTCAGGAATATTTTACATACCACTGGTTAATATTTTACATACCACTGGTTAATATTTTACATACCACTGGTTAATATTTTACATACAACTGGTTACTATTTTTACATACCACTGGTTAATATTTTACATACCACTGGTTAATATTTTACATACCACTGGTTAATATTTTACATACCACTGATTCATATTTTACATACCACTGGTTAATATTTTACATACCACTGGTTAATATTTTACATACCACTGGTTAATATTTTACATACCACTGGTTAATATTTTACATACCACTGGTTAATATTTTACATACCACTGGTTAATATTTTACATACCACTGGTTAATATTTTACATACCACTGGTTTTCACAAAAGGCATCTACGAATATTGCATTCTACGCAATTGCTTATACATTGCTAAAATTTGATGAAATAGAACAGATACAATGATATGCATCTTAGGTAATTGGGATTCATTGTTCATCTCTTCTGATTACAATTTATCATTTATCTTAGTGAATTAGCATTAATATTTTATCTTAGCTAATTAATGTTCATAGTTTATCTCAGCAAATTAGCATTAGTAGTTTATCTCTGCTAATTAGCATTCACAGTTTATTTTGATTATTTCAAGTGTTTATGCACATAAATAAATGTGGATATAATTTCTATGATCACTCTATTAAATGTAATATTTTCCACGTATTATATATATATACATTTTTGTGACAGCTATTCACGTTATTATATGTGAAATCTAACGTTATTTGTAAATACTGTGTAGGTAAGTATGAAAAGCTAAATATGTGTTGGATCTCAATACAGTGTTAGTTTATTCATGAGATGCAGATTTGACAGATAAATCGATTGTTGTATCAAGTTTATTTATGAACTAACTTCTACTCTGAAAAATTCTAACATTCTTGTGAAAGTACCGTGAATCACCAAATGTCGAATCCTCTACTTATTCTGTTTAATCTTCAAAATTGTTCTATTAGTTTCATGAAAGCAAGGCGAAGACAGCGGACAAGTTCAATAAGCAATCACGTAAGTTTAGAAATAATTAAATCAATACATTTTTATGTGATAATTTCTCTTCGTAGTTAAAGTAATATTTAGTTTATGTCTTTGGTTGCTCTCACATAAAAAATTATGCGATAATTTGAACATGTTATATTTATGCTTTAATTTCAGTTGTATTTATTTCCAGTAGCTCTTGTTTCCTATGTATAACGGGAAAATATCGGGTCTTTTCAGAGATTTTGTTCATAACCCAGAAGACTCAATTGATATCGTAAACCTGGATATAATAGTGCATTTGTGTCAGGGATTTCTGTTCGCTATGTGCTCTAGAGACCGGCGGGGGGGGGGGGGGGTAGGAGGGAGAGTTGGGGGGGGGGGGTTCGAGGTTCGAATCCCATCCGCGTCGTCTTGTTTGTAAAGTTGATTTTTTTCCGGAGATTCATGTGCATTATCGCATTAAGCTACGGGGTATGTGTTATAAGTAATGAATTTGGCAAGTGCGTATCGCTTCTCGTAGACGAATGGGGCACATATGGAGTAACCCTAGTACAATGAAGTGAGACCTCTACGACATTTGAGTCTGTTGTCGATGGTCATAGTGGTATGTAGTTTATAAAAAATCCTCATACTCAGAGGGATATATATATATATATATATATATGTGTGTGTGTGTGTGCGTGTTTGTGTGTGTGTGTGTTTGTGTGTGTGTGTTTGTGTGTGTGTGTGTGTGCAAGCAGAAGTATGTTCAATCATTATGTATGTGATGCTGATAAAGTAATCATTTTAACGGTTGGCAGGTAGTTCTTGACAGCTCAATGTTTTTCTGATAAAAACACTTGTACCCTCAGAATAGCCGAAGTGACACCCTAACTCGTGTAAAGTTTGTTATGCAAAAGGCATAGTCTGTGTTGGGAGGGGGTATATACAGGGCCAGCCCTAACAATCGCGGGGCCCAATGCGAAACGGATTGCGCGGGGCCCAGTCTGGGTAGCGAAGAGGATAATAAAATAAATTCTAATATGAAATTTTGGGCCGATGAAGTGCGGGGCCCACTGCGGCCGCATAGGTTGCAATAGCCTAAGACCGGCCCTGGGTATATGGATGCATTCGTAGTCCCCGAGATAAGGTATTCAATTGCAACAGTATCCTGACATTCTAAAGAGGGTAACATACATTTCTGGGTCAACCACTTCACCATTATTCTGTCTGATATGTTGACACATCTGACATGCTATGACATCTAGCATTTTCCGTCACTTAAGAGTTTTCCCACAAAAAAGAACAATGTAATTTACACCTACCTTCATCACGTTGTTTTCCATAGGCACTTTTCATAGACGACAGAAGTAAGAAATGAAGACAAGATATGTAGTGACAATGATGATTTATATTTCAGAGGTGACAAGTTGTCAGCCTATTCTGTAACTTTCCTTACAACATACTTCGGAATAAAACAGTGAAACTCTTCTCTACACCCGTAGTTGGCACATGGGCGTCAATATATGTGTAGCCATGAATATGCATCACAGTCTGTTTCTGCTAAGATTTATTTAAACACTCAAAAGACACTAAATGGGTTTTTAAACAGAGCCTTTAAGCTGGCACTTATTCGCCTCGCAACATGGGACAACACGTTTTACAAAATCGACCACACTGCTTGTCTTAACGAAAGACGCAAGTGTAGTCAAGATTTGAAAATTTGTATATATTATCAAGTTACTGTGAATATAGATCTGTCGATCGAAAAATATACAACGACACATACTTCACAAGTATGTAAAGTGTCACGTGGACGACAAACATTTAAGACTACTACATGCCATTTGTCTCAGTGGTACTTAGTCTTACTTGTAAAAATTAATAACACATGCACAGAAACAAGGGTGTTTAAGATGTTACATGGGTAAATGAATAATATAAGTAGGAAACGTTCTTATGTATTCAAGTCGGTGGCGGCGTGGTACAGAGCGCGTCATCCAAATGTATATGGTTCAAATCTAACCACAGACAATTGTGCACCCAGACCGGGTGAACGCAATGAAAAACTACTAGAGGTATTTATATTGCCTATAATAATCAATACAGCCAAACATGTATTAATGACAACTCCTTAATTAGTATATACTACGAAGTTTTCATTTTTATATTAATCAGCTAACAGTTTGTTTAAAAAAAATTAAGTTTGTCTACTTGTGAGCTACACATAAAATGCACATAACGCCTCCTGAAAGAAAGTAGGAAGAGATCCCAAGGATCCTCGCCAGGGTCAATGAATTTTAGTGCGCATATCTGTTTAACAGTATTCTTAGCGCGCCTCATCCACGACTTACCTCAGTTTAGACGCTGCTTTCCTTCACAAGGGGAGATCACTGTAGTGAGTGATCTGTGTCAGAAGGCACTATAAGGTATGAACAATCGTACCACATATTACATCTGTGAGATATGATCGGAAATGTAATGAGTTATCTTATAGCCACACAGGGTGTGTCCCGATGCAACCCAGAATGATGCACATCGCTTCATTTTGAATTATGTCGCCTCTCAGTCTGATTTTGACTGGTGGTAATAGTGACACCTGCATATCCAATAACAGGGAGAAGAACCTCATATATGATTACAAGCTACTATTGTTTAGTATCAGCCGCTGCCATCACTCTCAAACCTTAAAGATCTTTGCTGGTCGTTGCGATAACATCAAAGTGTTCCCTAAAGCACAGACTGCGATCAAATCGCACAACCACGTCTTGTAGTAAGGGCATTCTGATTACATTGTGACTTTCTCATCTCCAACGTCGGTGTCACAGATTTTACGATGTTGTTTTTAGAGAAAATCATGTCACCAAAAAGACAAAAGAGATGATTTGTGCAGGCGATGTGCGGAGTGTTTAGAGAGAGAGAGAGAGAGAGAGAGAGAGAGAGAGAGAGAGAGAGCGAACAAGCGGCTTTCACTAAGAAACATAACTCTTATCGGTGTCCCCGGAAACGAGGGTGTAGAGAGAATAAACGAGTCAACAAATTAGAAAGTTCGCAACCATAACAGATTGTCAGCATACGGACCTAGCAAATTCACTGCACTTCTGAGTCCGCACGATCATACACTTTTGAAATACAGGAGCGTGAGTCAGTATAGAGAATAGGCGAATAGGGGATGAGTATATATTTTATAAGATAGTCTCGGTAGAGAATACATAACAACGATTTGAAAAAGAACAATGGAACAACATAGATGCGAAACAATCAGCCACTATACCCTGCGAGATTTACTGAGGCAGAGATCTGAGCACATATAGACATAACCGGTGTTAGAAAAGGATAATCAACATACTTAATATCTAATACATCAAAATGTCATATATTGAAACGAGATTTCACTATTACCAGATGGTAGACAAAGAAATGTTCCAATAGAACTACTGTCCAAAGCTTCAATGAAAAGTCTAAATTCAAAGAAGCATAAATAATTGAAAAGGAATTTTTTTTTCATCAATAGCAAAATGTGGCACAAGACCCTTCGACGACGATAAAATATTTATTCAGCGTCGTAAACGAGATGTCTCAGCTGGTAACGAATATTCAGATGCTCTTAAAAGACAGGAGACATCTCTCACAGATTCTCAGAGTTCCCTGACAGACAAGATTGTTGGTGGTCGTTACGCTGTTCACGGTGAATATCCATGGCAGGGAAGGATACAATTAATATTATATGATAAGTCAGTCGTCTATCGAATGCACTGTGGAGCTGTGATAATCAGTGAACTTTGGCTACTTACTGCAGCTCATTGCTTCTCGTAAGTATAATATCAACTTTAAATAATAACATATAATTCAGGCAGAACATTTGATCGTGTTTACGAGTTATACAGACAGTTGTGGCAACGTTGATGAACATAGCCATTAGATGTAACATCAAAATGCATACTGTAGTTGTGTAGTGAAATAAGATAAATACGATAAAAAGAGTTCTGTTCAATTACACAGGTGGTAATGGGGGTTACGGTAATTTAGTGTTAATTACGTTCTCGCCAGCCAACAGAGCCGTTTTGAGTTCACTAGTTATTCCTTGTTTGAAATAAAATGGCTCTCGTGATTCACTCAGCCGCAGAGACTAAGTTACGGTACAAGAGTTCATGCTCTGGAGAGGTTGATGAATGGAGCTGTCCCTATTGAGCACGTGCTATAGGCAGCTCTAGTCATGCTATCCACTGACTAGGCAGCTGATTCATGACCGTCCACCGAATAAGACCTATTGGCGAATAAAACCTTTTTAATGATTTATTTGACTACTCCCATGATTCTCATGGATCACTATGATCACACTTTGTATGATAACCAATGAAAATCAACAGAGCAGTCACATGACCCAGTCTAGGGGGTTAGATTTTCCATTTCCAAATATGTATTATATTATAGATCGTTGATGCTTTATAAAGAAACCGTAGTGCTGATAAAATTTGTTGCTCAACCTATCTGTACCTTATACTTGTCTATAGTGAGTAGGAGAAGGGTGCGTCATCTCAAGGTGGCCACAAGAAGCGCTACAAGGACTCGTTAAATACCACACTGAAAGCCTTTGAAATAGATTAAGATACATGGCAAGAACTTGCACAAAATAGATCTACATGACGCTCTACAATACAAATGAGCGCATCATCTTGTGAAAAGAGGAGAAATTCAGCAGTTCAACAGATGGAGTGTAGCTAGAAAGTCACGGATAGACCAAAATCCGTCTTCAGTGGTCATTACAAGTCAGAACTGTTCAAGGACATTTAAAACTCGAATATGGCTCATTAGTCATCTACGAACTATTAGGCATGGTCACACGTATAACTGAATTTTCAAAAGTGGATGTAAAATATGGTCATCATCACTTGTGATGGACGAACACACACTATATACGTTGTCCAATACTAATGTTAGATTACGCGAATGGAAGTGGTGACTTTAAACTACACAGATAGTAGTTCTATTTTGTTGTTTGTTCATGTGTTTTCCTCTAGTATAAACATGTATATCTTTATTTGTAATGTGACTACACGAGTCTATAAGCTGTGCTACGTCTTTAAGTAAAGTTATGATACTGTGTATTTTAATAATATAAGTAGGAATATATGAGATATAATATTATATCTTTTCTTTGGCTTGCTATCGTTCGGCTTAACAATCAGCACCGCGAAGACATTAGTAATGTATCCACCAGCGCCAGGTGTCCACTACACAGAACCAGTGATCACAGTAAAGGGACAGAAACTCAATACTGCCAATCTTGGCACACCCTTTCGCTAACTGCGACAATTGACGAGGATGTTGCCCTGTGCATTGCTCGCGAAAGTGTACCATTCGGGAGTCTTTGCGCCAATGTCTGGATCAGGCGTGGTCTCATTTTGACAACTAAGTTGGGCGCCTTGCACTCAGTGGTTCTACCAACATTGTTTTATACTGTTTTATGCTGTCATCCTGGGATGTGTATGCGAGACACGCTTGACAGCTTAACTCTTTTCCACCTTTGGTACCTAAGAAACAACTTGGGAGTACGATGACAGGATCGAGTACCAGACAGGGAAATTCTTTAAAATTTTCATATACAAAGCACCTATGCTCTGTTGACTAGGTTCTAACGCCACTGGACTGACCACACCGTCCGTATGCCAGACAAACGCCTTCCAACGAGATTATTCTATGGGGATCTGTGCGATGGTAAACGTTCATGCGGAGGGCAGAAAAATAGCTTCAAGGATCACCCAAAGTACTTTCAAGTACTGCAGCATCGATCCTAGCTCCTGGAAGACTCTACAGCCCTTGATCTCTCAGCTTGGCACACCCAGATCACTCCTGGCAATACTAAATTTTGAAAAATAGAGAGCACTGTGGGGAATGTACAAGCGACTAGAAGCGGAAGGAAAAATCCGAAAATTCACCTACTCGGAACCCTTTGCACTCCCGCATGCACTGCGATAGAACTTTCTTGGCACGAATCAGACGCATCGAACATTTATGAAATCACAAACTCAAACCAAATATGATAATCACAAATGTTTTCTTTATTTCTACTTGTTCACCACATTGAAATTTAACGTTATTACATTTTCTTAATGCCATGCTCATCTTTGCTTACGAAGGAGGAACATCAGAATATTCATCAGAATATTGTGTGCCCTGTATAAATAGTACATAAGAAAAACTTGAATGGACGTCAAGAAATAGTACGGGCATAATATGTATACATTCATTCGAAAATCTGAAGACAGGTGTTCGGAGGAAGGAATATTTGTGATAGTGATTTCAAATGTCGTGACCCTATAGCACACTGACAGGTAATCGATTTTATTATTATTACTACGCGTGCGTTTGTCTGTGGGTCTCACCAATTGCCCACTAGACAAACCATACAAACAAAATGGCAACAACAAACCTTAGTAGATGACACGCCGTTATATTGAAGCTCTCTTATGGATGCTTTGTAGCATGTCATCTATACAACTATAGACTCCCTCTGAGTAGAAGGCTCCATCAATATGCATTGCACTAAGCCGAAAGCTGAAGTCTCATGGGTATGAAGAAAAGCTAACAATAAAAAAAACCCCACTGCACGTATGGCATAAGATCGAATCATTCGCAATTCCTGGGGTTCTCAAATAAAGCAAACAAACAAACAATTATACTTACTAATGTTTATCAAAA
This sequence comes from Meghimatium bilineatum, assembly GCA_034231615.1. Classification (NCBI taxonomy): domain Eukaryota; kingdom Metazoa; phylum Mollusca; class Gastropoda; order Stylommatophora; family Philomycidae; genus Meghimatium; species Meghimatium bilineatum. The sequence goes on from CM067320.1 coordinate 59,525,585, forward strand.
TACTCAAAATGTAATGATCATATGAAAATGCACATCTGGTATTGTTGATTTTTTGTTGCTCTGGTGGTAGCATACAATTAGACTGACGGTAATGTTAAAAAAACGATAACTGCATATAAAAGTTAAAACAGGAATTCTGAAAAAGAGACATCCCATCACGTGAATTAAAGACTATAACAAAGTATAACCTAATAAATAGACGAATCAAGCACACAAATCAGCAGAACATAAAAACAGTTGCACTTGTTGATAGTGATAATTATTATTGTTTTATCAGATTTGACACAATGAAAAAAGTACTATCTATAATCTCATATTTATTATAACAAAAAACCATTTATAATCTCATATTTAGGAAAACAAAACACTATCTACAGTATCATATTAGACAAACCTCAAAGCTGCGGAGGTCAACTTTTAAGATCGGCTGGCTGGATTAAGCTTCGTAATATATGGAAAAGAGCCAAATACTTTGTTTAGTTTTCGTTTGTTTCATTTTTATGCCATTGGAGCTACACAACCCTTTTTTTTTCTAAGGAACAATTATAGTGGATGTAATACTTTTAGATGTCCCAGGCGAGCTAGAACATAAATTACTTGATAGAACAGGCTTAAGACGAAGTGTTAATACCCTTTGTGTTAAAGTAATTGTTTTTATATGTCGACATGCATGTAATTGTGTATAATGAGAAAACTGTCTTGCTGAATAATCATTTACATACTTAAACTGTGATTAAATCCGATATATCTTTCTTATTGTGGTTTGTTTGTTCGTTTTGCGTTCGCTCCATTGTAACCATCACGGATATCCGTGCGATTTCCGCCGGGAGCGTGATTACGTTGTGCCACCATTATGCGCCTTGTAGGCCTAGCACATCCGATTTCGGCATGCCTTGACAATTCGGGTGGGCTACCATTGGCCCGTGACAGCCTCTATATCTGTCTCCAGGCACGCGTAGTGGCGACTCTTCGCCCAGACGATTTTTGCTCTCGTCTGACTCGCACGAGGTGTTCCACTGTCTATGAACTTGCCTCGTGTAATTGGACGTGTTGTGCCTGTGCCCATTGGGTACTGAACCGTTTCTCATCCGTGAGCCTGGTTCCTTAAGGGGAAGAACTCAACAGAGGAGTTGGACCCTGGCTCTTTCGCCCTCTTAGCCGAAGTGTCGTTCACCGACATCGTGTACTCCTTGTCCAAGTTCGAGTCTCACACCACGCGTTTGAGAGCAAGGCGATTTCGAGCTGAGCGTCCTTGTCCCAATAGCGCCTGAGCCCATCAGGTACTGAACCCTTTCTCTCTTCAAGTGTATTTCCGGTGTAGGAAAACCTGACAGTAGAGTTAAGCCAGGGCTAAATCGTTGTCCCTTTTGTGCCTGAGCCCATCGGGTACGGAACCCTTTCTCTCTGCAAGTGTACTACCGGTATAGGAAACCTTGACAGTAGAGTTGGGCCAGGACTACCATCGTTGTCCCTTTCTTGCCTAAGCCCATCGGGTACAGAACCTTTTCTCTTTGCGAGCATATTTCCGGTTTAGGAAAGCTCGACATTAGAGTTGGATTAGGTCTTCTTGCTTTACCAAACGCCAATGAATGGGTCTGGGTCTCTGCCTGTAAGGAACTCAGGTAACTAGATGCTCGTCTCGAGCTGACAGAGCTTGTAGTTCCCCTTTCCTAGAGACTTTTCACTTTCTATTTGCAGTTCGCGCTGCCCTCTAGCGCTGTTCTGCCCTTTCATTGGTTCATTGTACTCGGTATGAAATCTATTTGTCTCTCGCCATGCATCTACCTTTACGTGCATTTTACATTGGCCACCCCTCCAATGTTCGGATTGGGCTGACTAGCTTCACTGTATGTCGACAGTGTAGCTATATGTGGTGATGCTGGTGGTGTCGGAGAAATTGTCTGTCTCTGGTGAAGCCAAATCTCTTTCCATCTGCTACCTCCACATTCTCGGACACGATCCCCAAATGATTTGGCCAGAATCAGCTCGAGCTGCTGTATTTCTGTTTCCAGGGTGCACTGCGTGGAGGTACATTTGGGATCTTGGTTATCTGCTAACCCTGGGTCCGCCTAGAGCAATGCGTTCCCTTTGCACCCCTCTTATTGTGGTGTTCCTAAACGTTGAAAGTGATTAATTCTGCGTATGCATTTCTTATTGTGTTGTGCTAAATTTTGAGTGTGATTAATTACATCTATTCGTTGTCTGTGTTATTACTTATCGATATCAGTTAATTGATATTTATGTTTTTTATTAGTGCAGGTGGTTTACGTTATATTCGTGTCTATGTTGGTGACTATCATCGAGAACAACAAGATCAAGGTGAACAAGAGTTTGCAGTAGAGAAGGTCATTCGTCACGAACAGTTTAATGGTAACTCAGATATGGTCTGTAATTTAATAGAGTCTGACTTTGAATAAACAAACAAAAAATATCTAAAGAGATTAAATGAAACAAACAGCAACATCACTATACTTAGAATGAGCTCTTTGGTGTCTCAAATTACTAAAATAAATCTACAAATATGCTATAATAATTTTGTAAAATTTTCAATTGTAGTACAATACAAATGTATTGCTGCAATGGTGTTAACCGGCTCAACTGTTGTGTCTTGCTAAGTTTCCCGTTAGTTGATGAGCTTTAAAATAGCAATACACAGGCAAAGTTTCACTTTATAAAATGTGTATTCCGATGCGATCTTGTAAAACCCATTACGAACAGCGCTGCCTTTGATTGTGGCGTGACCATAGACAGTACTATAAGATATAACTGCAAAAAGTAAACAAGCCTACATTTGGTACGTTTTCGACTATTTTCACGCTTCATTTGGTTACTATACATATACTTAAAGTAGCCTTAGCTATTTTTGGCATGTGATTACAATTATAACATATTGATAAACGGAAAACACAGAAATCATTAAGAAAATGAACGACTGAAGGCCTAAGTAATTCAGAGTAAAAATCTTCTTATGTTGATCTGTCGCGGTTGTGGAACCAGTTGTTCTTCTTGTAGATGCAGCTTCCAAATCTCCTAGTCCACCTGCCACTGAACTCTCAAATGTTATGCCAATAGATTTACAACCATAATCTGGGAACACTCCTCGACAGGTAAACAAAAGTACATTAAGAGCGAAATTCAGATATATGTAAATAAGGTTTAACTGCCCAATCATGTGAAGGACTGTCTCTGGTCTCTGTGATTATGCTATCTGGTACAACGGGTATATATATATATATATACACATAACCAAATGTGTTCGTAGTTCATTTATAAATACAGCTCTGAGAAAATGTGAGTACTTGCATCTTGAGTTTATGCATTCCAGCGGTTGTGGTAGATGTATCAGTAAGCTGCTTTCCTCCAGTAAGTTTCTTAAAGACATATAGGGCATGCATTTGTGATAAATGTGTATGATAACAGAAACATTAAGGCCACTAAGTGATATCTCTTGAAGTATTTTTGAAAAATACCGGGCTTGTAGAACATCACGGAAAATGTTTACTGTTACCAAAGATAGCAGCGATCTCGTATGCATATTTGCCAAGTTCTTATTCAGTATAGTCATGTGTGTTATTTTAATACAACGTCACTCCTCTCAACTGATTCGACTAATCATTGATCAATTTGCATCAACTTTTTGTCGATAGCCAATGCTAGTTCGTCTTCCTACAGAGGTTATACAATGACCGTCTCAAAAAAAGACATTTTAACTGAACTAATAGGACCTTATTATTACGGTTTTCATTATTGTTGGGATTTAGGTTGGTCACTATGTACATACCTCGAATTATCATCAGGTTGCATATCTTGAACATAATGTAGCAGTCATGACAGCTTTTCGAAACTCTTGTCGATCTTGAGTCAGTCTCCCTGCTTCTGTTACTGTCACGTTCAGTTGGTCTTCGATGTCTTGCGTCCATCTTCTTTTTGTTGTTAATCCTCTACATCTATTGATACTTTATTTATAGATAGACGTGAATCCCTGCAGAAAGTGATATTTTATATTGTGGATAAGAATATTGTTTTTAACAGAATATAATGTGAATTTACTTATACGAATATTTCTGAATGCACAGTAATGATCATGTGATGTATTCTCTACATTAACATACAGACACCACAAATGAGAACGACATTGCACTCATCAAGATCAGACCCACAGCGAATAATAAGGGTATTCAGTTTAACGATTATGTTCAGCCAGTCTGCCTCCCTGACTCTACAACACCATTCATAGTGGGAACAAATTGCATGATCTCAGGCTGGGGAAGCATTGATCCTGGTAAGGATTTGAAATATTTTATGTGTGGGTTATATTTAAATGCAATGTGCTTTGATAATAGAAAAGCACGTGTACTTGAATTGTATCTAGATTAATATAATATCATTCCTTATTCAGGACATGGTCAATAAAAATCAATTTTGTGAAATAAGTGATTTTCAAGGAATATTTTTCTCTCAGTGGGTTGCAGTTGGCGTTACTTGACAATATGTAAAAATGTATTCAGCTGAAATATAATGATTAAATTGACTGTTCAAATATCGCCAACTATTTTTCATTCAGTCTGGTATAAGTGAAGCGTTGATTGTTAGCGTATATTTTCAAGTCACAGAAAATCAAAGTGAAGCTGTGAGTATCTTTTAAAGATTTGCAAATGGCCTTGTCGAAACCATGTAGTCATATGATAACATTGAAATCATGCAGACATAGGGACTGCTTGCTTAAAAGTGGTAATCATTGGTACCACCGATTGCTTGTAGTTTTTCTTGTGATCGGGTGTATGCATATGAAAAGTGGAACATGTCTTCTGCAAACATACATACGCCTGCTATTAGTATAGTGCTTCTACTTAAAATATTGAATAGCGATGAGAGTTGATCTTCTGGATATGAAAACAAATCTGTAGAGCACTCTTCCAATTTCACAAATGAAACAGGAGCTTCATCGATCATAATTACTTGAGATCCAAACAAACGATAATTTACAATTCACTGAATACTGACGATAGTGCTGATAGGTAATGGATTAACGCCTTTTAAAAACCACATTCCTTCTTGTTATATAAGAGCACATAATAATTAAAAATAGTGGATATTGAAATTCAGGTATATCTGTAATAAGGAACACAACTCGTAAAAAAGGTTCTGGTTTGGAGCCCGTATCCCCTTATTTGATTATTTCCCTTAGCTATGTTTATCAGTTTAGGTATATCATTTGTTAAATTGAATATAAATGTATTAATAGTTAGGGTTAATTATGAAAAACATAAATAACTATAACCCACAACCATATCCCTAAAATAATATGTAAATTAATTATTGATTAATAATTGATATAATATTTAGATTAATTAATCCTAAAACAAGCAAGGAGACACAGATTCCAATCCAGAACCTTAATTAAAGATTTACATTTTCCGTAAATCGTCTTATATACTTTTTGTAATTGTAAACAGTTAATACTGCTGTAATAGGGACAAAACCCGAAATAAAGGAATGACGAAAACGGATGTGCTGGACCTCGGACGTCGAGGTCACAAAGTGGCCAACCGGGGTACACAAGGCAACAAAATAAAACTTTATTTAATCATCTGAAACCAAAATACACTTTTCTAAAGGATTTTTTGGCGCTGATTTCAGATCTGGTATCAGTTTTTTTCTATCACGTCAAGTTTTAAAGTTATGAGTGATGTTAGTTTTCACTGAACTTGGCTGTATTTTTTCGAGAATCGCAAACATCAATTAAGCAAATGATTCACATCTTCTAGACTAAATCAAATATACTCACATCACAGCATAGATATGTAGAATGTTTCTTCAAAAATGCTTGGAATTTGATTTTCTGTTATATTCTTCGCCTGGATTATCACGGATTAGCATCCAGCAGAAGTCGGCCATCATACTCTCATTCCACAAACCTTGATAACGGCGCTCCATTAACTGAATGTCCTGGTGAAAACGTTCTCCTTGCTCTTCACTCACCATACCAAGATTTTCTGGGAAGAAATCTACATGGGAGTGCAAGAAGTGCACTTTTAATGACATGCGACAGCCAAGGTTCTGGTAAGAATCTATAGGACGCTGAACTCCTTCCCTGTACGTAGGGGACTTATGATTACCAAGAAAGTTTTCACAGACCCACTTGAATGCCTCCCAGGCTTCTAGCTCAGCTCCTGACAGAGACTGTTTGAAACCTTCATCTTGTAAAACAGATCTGATTTGTGGACCTATAAATATCCCTTCCTTCATTTTTGCAGCAGTGATGTTTGGGAATTTATTAACAAGGTACTGAAAACCTTCTGAGTTTGTCTTACCCATGGTCTTCACAAGGGTTTTCATCAGTCCTAGCTTAATATGGAGAGGTGGCAGAAATATTTTCTGTGGATCAACAAGGGGCATATTTTGGACACTGCTTGCTCCTGGCGTATAGATATGCCTGGGCTCCCAGACACGTTTGACATAATGTTCCGCTGTTGCTCGACTATCCCATAGGCATAGGAAACAGCGGTATTTAGTGAATCCTCCTTGCATGCCCATCAACATGCCAATGACCTTTAGATCACCACAGATGTTCCACTGGTGTGTTTTATAATGGATAACTTCAAGCAAACTGTTCATGTTGTAATAAGATTCTTTCAGATAAACAGAATGTGCAACTGGTATGCTTGGTTTTAAATTTCCATTGTGCAAAAGAACTGCCTTTAAGCTTCTTCGCGAGGAATCAATGAAGAGACGCCATTCTGATGGATCATGCACTTGTGATAAACTGTTGAAGAGACCATCGATGTCCTGACAATAACTCAATGAGCCGTCAACATTGAAGAACGTCGTCATGTTGAGATTTCGTTTTCTAAAATAAGTTATGTTAACGTCACTTGCAAGCAAATGCTTTTGCTTAAGCCTTGAAGCAAGAAGTTCTGCTTTATCTTTAGACAGATTTAGATCACGAATAAGATCATTCAGCTCTGCCTGTGTAAAAGTCTTAGGTTCTAAACATTCATCAACAGTATAATCTGGATCAGTTGAGTCTGCATTGTGAACAGCTGTGTTTTCACTGCATTCCTCCCCATCTTGCATAGATACGAGTCCACCAGAAGGAGGTAAAGGAATAGGCAATGAATCGTCATGTGAAACAGGCCTGATGGCAGAATCTAAGCTAGAATATACAATATTCTGTTTATTTTTAGCAGAGAATCCATTTGTGTTCACCAGACAAAAGTAGCAATCATTGACATGGTCTCGCGGTTCCCTCCATAACATTGGAATTGCAAATGGCATAGCTGCCTTGCGGCCATTTAGCCAGTCACGTAGTCCGCTTGAACAACTGGTACATATGATATGTGGAGCCCAAGATTTATCCTGATCACCCAGTGGACAGCCAAAATACAATATGTATATCTTCTTTAGATCATCTGAAATTGTGCGCCGCTGTGATTTCGTCACAAATGAACCACACACAAAACAGAAACAGTTTGGATGATTGATGCATCTTCTAGGCATGATAATAAGTTAATAAGTACACAAAATAAGTTATCAAGTACACAAATGCAAGGTTTTTGCAACCTTTAAAATAAAAGAAAGTACAAAACAACGAAATCTCATAATATACTTGTCGTAATTACTTTAAGCAAACACCACACGTGTATAAATGGATTTACTATCCTATCAAATACACAAAAATGGTAGCATCGATACTAAATCACGTGACCCGAAACTGAACAAAATTGTAACAGCCAGTAATAAAGTATCGATACCAATCTAAATAAAACATTGTACTCGATTTGTGGTCATAACCACTGTTGAAAGATATTATAATTAGCTATTACAAAAAAATGTTACGTGGTAGAAAAAAACTAAAGACAGATTTGAAATCAGCTAACCAAATACTACAAAACCCATATAAAATTATCTGTGATGATTTTTGTGTGTTGCCTTGTGTCACAGTTCTACTGTTGAACTTGCAGCACAACGTACTTCACGTTCCCCGGCAGAAATCACACGATAATTTCGTTGTGGTTACTTGAGAGCGAACGCTGAAGAAGAAGAAGATACTGCTGTAACAATTGTATAATACTTAACACTTCTGTAGCACTCGCTCATTTATTTCTATCAACAGCCTAATGTTACTATTATTGTATGCTATTTAAATCATTGTGTGGATTATATATACACTGAGAAGATTTTCAGTGAACCGAAAGATGGTCAAATAATTGCAGCACTGTGACAACTCGTGCATGTAGCGGAAGAATACTAAATCAATTTAGGTTGGCTGTTATATCCAGTGGAAGAGAAACGTGACTCAAATCTCATTCTGAAATTAAATGTGTCAGGTCGAAAGATGATGCTATCGAAGATAACCTGTTCTTCAAAGTAAATCCTGCTAGCCAACATACGTTCGTTATCTGAGGTAGAAAAAAAAGGAGAGTGCATAAGACAGTGTCAGTTTTACTTAAAAATGTGTACACGCATAAATGAGAATCGCGCGTATTCTATGTTCCTAAATGGTGATGGATTTGGTGCAAAACAAAAATGCTTGCTATAGTATTATTTTCCCCCGCCGAAGATGGATGTGTTGGGCCATTGGCGCAAATAAAACGGCAACACAACGCATTTCCATTCTCTGGACTACATACAACTGGAAATCTTGTAGCATCATTGTCCTGTTACAAGAGAAATCCAGTGGGGATTTGAGAATGAACGCTGAAGAAGAAGAAGTATTATTTTTCAAGACTTGCAAATGTACATGCGTATTGTCTATTGTCTTTCCCCAGGTGAATGATTGTTGATCGGATTCACACTTGCCGTTAAGCGTAGGGGTGGGAGCTTAAGCTGTCGTTCCAATGCCAGATGTGTCGCTGAGGTTACATTTAGTCCATGTTTGTTGAAGGCTATCTTGATGTTTTCTATCCAGTTTTCTTGGTCTACCTTTGGCCTTACGCCCGGATATTCTTGTGTTATATGCTCTTGTTGGTATTTGATTTGGCTTCATTCTCATAAGGTGACAATGTGTATAGTTTTATCCAAATGACACCAGGAACTGAAAATGCACAAAATGTAAATCATGGATGTCTGTCCTGTTATAGAATACGTAGCTGTAGCGGTAGTGATCATTCCTAAAGTAGTAACATCTACAGCATCATAACTACCAATCCGCGATGGTTATAAAATACAAAAAGGGACTTCTTTTTCATGTGCGATATATTTCCTACGCTGAACACTTTATACTGGTAGGTGGGTGTCCTTCATAAATTCAGTTGTCAGCAGGAGGGCAGTATGGGGGCCACACAGTATCACTTTCACGTGTTTGTCCTGTGGTCAGACTCTTGTCCTCAGATCATTACAGAGTGGACGTGTCTGCATGATGTGTTCTAGAATATGGATACTCTATTAATATTGGCATTGATCAGTTTCTGCAACTTTAGCTGTAGAGATATGTTTGTAATCTACGGTTCCTTGTGTGGAGCTTGGATAGTATAGTTTGCTATGATCTTTCCAGCTTTAGGAGTGTTTTTGTGGAAAGTTTCTGCCTGTTCTCTCTATCAATGTACAGCTGTATTTTATTTTGATAAATGTTTTTGCTTCTTTGGGTGATACGTTGTGCTTACTTTGTTCCTTGTTTGTACCTACTTATGCTAGTCTGTTAGTTGGTCCATGTCCTGCAAGAAGGCAGCGTGCAGGGATCCACTGAAACACAGTCTGATTTTAGTTGATATCTGATTTAAATATTCTAAAGTTGTTTTTGTTAGATCTTTAGGTATATTCTGAGTGTTCTGGGGTTTGGATATGCTGTCGCACATAAGGACTACGTTTATACCACAGAGTTTCTGTACTTAAAGATTTTCTGATGTTTTTAAGATTGCTTGTATCACTTCCATGTAGTTGACTGATATATTAAGTGAAAAATAACGGATATGACAAAGATAATCTATCGCAGAACAATGAAGAATAGAATGAGACATCTGATTTCTGATTTAGTAATAATACAGGGTAACCCCCACCCTTACACACACACATATACCCTGTAATGATTTCATGATACTAATGACATCACCCGATTGTTCTATACTCATAATACTATTCTCGTGCGGTGTGTTGATCTCTTGAGAGAGGCGGGGTACATAGAGGCAGGTCCGTACCGTGATGTGATACAAAGAGGCGACCGCAACAGGTGGCACCAATAAAAATACATTTAAGGTGGGCGGTATTTTGAAGACTTGCATCATTCTGAGAAAATCGACTGCACGATTCCTGCATAGTGGCAATCTCCAGTGCAACGAAACTAATCATATTTATCCGTTGAACGTATTTGGAGAAGCATAGAAGACAATTTTCACAAAGTAATAGTAATCTGGTGTGATTATGCTATATAATCCAATTTTAAACCAAATGATATCGTGAAGTAATGAATGCTCAGAAAAAAGCATTGTTTTTCTCTAAAACGAGTAATCGTTGACGACATCACGGAGGAGAACAAAAAGGCATATCATTTGATTACCAATAACACAACCAGTATGCACTATTTATTAAATATATTATTCTCACAATTTTTTCAGATATCAATCAGTTTCAACTGGTATTGCGAACAGTTGAAGTGCCACTCATTAGTCACTCACAGTGTGAAATGCTGTATGCTACGAATCAATTCATGAGTCGCATGTTTTGTGCTGGCTATCTGGCCGGTGGTATGGACACGTGCACCGGTGATAGTGGAGGTCCACTGGTCTGCAACAGTGAAGGTATAAGGAATATTGCAATGAGTAGCTATGAAAAAAAATGATTTATGCACATTCAACGTGTTAATAAATGTTTAATATATATATATATATATTCCGTCATAGAGAAATGTATATGTGTACATTTATGATTGAGGTATCTTACTTTCTCAAAAAGCAATAATACGGTAACAGCTGTAAACCGAAGGTTAGTGCACTGGGTTCCTAGGTGGATGGTCGAAATTTTGTTTCTTAAATGTAGCAGGAAAACTAATTATGGGGCTACTTCCATCATGGTCAATCAAGAAAAACTGCAGGTAGTCGACAATTTTACTTACCTTGGAATCAATCTCTCTCGCGATGTCAACATTGATGTGGAAATTAACAATAGACTGGGAAAAGCTAGTGCTGTATTTGGCAGATTACGCAATAATGTATGGGACAGAAGAGGTATAAGAACAACCACCAAACTACAAGTATATTATGCTGCTGTTATACCAACCTTACTATACGCCTGCGAAACGTGGACAGTGTATGCTAGACATGCAAGAAAGTTAAATCATTTCCATCTTATCTGCCTACGTAAATTACTAAACATCCATTGGTGGGACAAAGTACCAGACTACGAGGTCTTGGAAAAATCAACCTCAATAAGCATCCCCACGCAATACTTATGAAGGCGCAGACACGCTGGGCAGGGCATATTGTGCGTATGGAGAACTCGCGTTTGCCAAAACAAATATATTATGGAGAACTCAAGGCAGGATTTCGAAAAGCTGGTGGACAGAAAAAGCGTTTCAAAGACACGCTCAAGTCATCCTTGAAACATCTTAACATTGACGTAGGCGCTTGGAGAGCCTCGCTCAGGATAGAACAGCATGGCGTTACAGCATTAGAACGGGAGCACTAGCGGCGGAAGAATTCAGACAAGAAACTGCAAGACAGAAGCGGACACGTAGAAAAGAAAAAACATCTCAACCTCACACAGATACCTTCTATTGTTGTCAATTCTGTAAAAGAACATTTTGTGCGCGCATTGGACTTGCTAGTCATTTAAAAACGCACTATTAACTTTATTATTTTATTATTTATTGTTATTATTATTATGGTTGAGTTTTTGGTCATCGTCGATCACGACGGACGAACATCATCATCATTCATGTTATCTTTAATGTCGTCAGTCCATCGTCTTCTTGGTCTACCCTTTCTCCTCTCCCATGCACTCCATTATTTGTCGTTCTAAACAGATTGTGTCTCGTTATATGACCAAACAGATGTAGTTTTCTCTTTGTTATTGTGTTTAGTAAACGTTAAGTTGGTTATTAAACGAAGACATTACAAAATACTAATAAAACAAAAACAAAACAATCATTCCGTACATTTAATTAAAACTGTGAACATGAAGGTCTAGTAGGTCCTAGATCGTGTATAGTTCCAGTATTTTATTACAGTGCGGATATGAAAGGATAAAAAGTGTATGGCATTCAATATAAACAAGAACCGCTTAAAGAATGAAGAACATTTTAGGTTGAAAGGGTCGTGCCTCAGCTAAGAGGATTTAATCCCAACACCCCCCCCCCATTAATAATGAAAAAAGAAGAAGAAAGCTAAGCTATGTTATGAAGGAATTCTTAGTCCAAAAGTCCTGTTTAGATGGGTCATCCACATTAAAATCAACAGCAACTGCTGTGAACTTGGTAAATAAAAACGCAGTGTCGCCTTAATAACTTTCAGAAGTTGTTAAAGCTAGAAAAAAAACATGACACCATCAGAAGTTCATCAAGAATCGGGTAGCAGTAGCCTTCGCAGCCATCAGATATTAAACGAAATTCCTTCTGATCATGCATTATGGAATGCTTTCTGCATATCATTTGAAATTACGCATCACATGTTGGTTGCGAGGGTTGCACATCAAATTAAAGAATTCGTGTTTCCTATTAATAAAGAAAGGCGTAGATTTTAGGTCTTACAATGCCTAGCTTTTCGTGGAACAATGGAAGATTTGTTTCAATCTAGTAACGAAAACATTCATAAAGTTGGTAGAATTGTTTTCTAAATTTGATCAAGTTAAAGAAGAACATATCAGGAAAATTCAACGCAAGTCTGATAAATGGTCTATGACATATCTAAGCAATAATATACAAGATGAATTGATACATTTGGTGGGAAATGCAATTTTAAGCAAAATTGTCGAAATAACAAAAATCGTTAAATATTTTTCGATAATTGCCGATTGTATCCTAGAAGTAAATCATATTGAATAAATCTCACTAAAAATAAGAGTTGTAGATTTTTAACAATATTCAAAATAAATATGAAATTGAAAAATTTCTTATTGGTTTTTTTAAGTGGTGTTTCAACCTGAGAGAGTTGGTATCACTTATTCTGATACATTTGTAAAAGTTAAAGTTTTAGTTCAAGTAGCTTAGAGGACAAGGTTATGACAATGAGCTAAAATGAAAGGATTAAGAAGAGTGTACACAATAAATTACTTGAAAAATATCCAAAGGCAATGTATGTGTGCTGCGCATGTTATCCTATAATCCTAGCTGTGAATAATGTATCGTCTTCATCCATAGAAAAATACATTTTTTTTACTATTGTACAAGAAATTTTCCTGTTCTACAAAGTGTTGGGAAGTGCTAGAAGAATATGTTTCACAATCAACTGTAAAACCATTGAGTCTACTAGATGGTCAAGCATAGTAGATGCGTTAAAACCTTTACGACTTAAAGTTTGCGAAATCTATGATAATATTCCAAATAATAGAAAACGTCAACAGAGTTGCAGAAGCTATAGTTAAAACAAGAGAGCTAGCAAAAAATATTAAAAATTACAAGTTTATGTGCTGTTTAATATTTGGCATTATATTTTATTTGAAATAAATTCCGTCTCGAAGCTAGCGCAATCTATAGCTATAACTTTGTCAGATTATGCAATGATGTTACCAGAAACAATGCTAAAAGTGATAAGTTATAGAAAATTGGATATCATCAAATGAAAATTGCTGCTAATGAGGTTGCAGAGAATCTTAACTGTAATACAAAATTTTCTATCGAAGCTGGAGTTAGATCCAGAAGGGAAAAGTGTTAATTGGACTATGAAGAAGCTGTAGATGAACCATTAACAGAGGATAATACATTTAAAATAAACTTTTTCAATTATATTCTGGACAGTAATTCTTAATTCGTAATTCTCTGAATGAACTAATACGTTTCTGAAAATCAACCAAAAAAAAGTTTCAGTTGTTATATCTGTCTACTGTCTTATTGTCTACTGTCTACTGTCTCTGTATATGCTGTGAATCGTCGCAGGATTGAATAACGACCGGTTTTCGCGCTATTACACGTTTGGTCGCTTGATATGCAGATTTATATAACATTTTAAACTCAAAGATACAGTTGACAAAACGCTAGAAAATTATTGTAACCGTTTCCAGTCAATACTTTCAGTCCAAAATGTATCAAATACAAATTCAAATGGTCCTTAAGAAGAATTACTTAATGTATCCCGAATGCTACCATATTCTATGAAAACGGTGGATGTTTTAAATTATTTGTGTCAAAATAAGGTAATTACTTTGTATCCAAATACTATTGTAGCTCTAAGAATTTTATTAACACTCTGTGTCCTGTGTCTAGTGGGGAAAGAAGTTTTTTTTTCAAAATAAATTTAATAAAACACTACTAAGAAGTTCAATAAGCAACCAAAAAAAAACCACTTTGAAATATGACATTAATTTTTTTAAATCTACATTGGCTGCCACTCATAGACTATGGATCTATAATCAACGAATTTGTTAAAATTAAAGTTAGAAGGGTAAAACTGTAGAAGATTGTTGTAGTGATAGTTTATCGGAGTAATAACATTATTTTAAAGTAGTTTATATTTTCAAAATAAGAAATAGTATGTGTACATTTTGTGCAGTTTAAACAACAATCATAATCGAGGGTTCTTTTAAGAAAAAAGAAAAAAAGGGAAAGGAGGGAGAGAAGCGGAATTTCAAAGACTTGCATGCCTTGTGAAAATCCACCCCACGGCCCTGTCCGTTACAGCCACCCTTCTTTGCAGAGGTTACCTTAAATTAATCTTAGTACTTTCAGTAAGAGAAAACTCAAGTATTTATCAAGTATCAAGGGTCAGAACTATAACCACCCCCGTCTCCAGATATATACAATAATCTTGAGTCAAAGACTCCCTAGACTCTTTGGTAGTTGAGCAAGAGGGTCAAGACTCTAGAGAAAAAAACAACAACATATTCTTCTCCCAACTTATACCGATCCTGAATAGGAGAAATCATCACTGCTGACAGCCGGAATTTTTTAGATATCAAAGCGGATTCTGGAGAATATCATTTCCCATAATAAACAAGAGTGAGTAATTGCTTTTAATTCCTAATTATTGATACAAAACAATCTAGCATGCCGAATATTGTTAATATAAAAAAAAAATAGTTGTAGGAAGGTAAGAAATAAAGTCGAGTTAAGAAAATACTGCTTTCTCTTGCAGGTGTCTACAGACTGTTTGGTATTACATCATGGGGAGAAGGATGTGCCCAACCAAACCATCCAGGTGTATATACAGAAGTCTCTAAATTTATACCTTGGATAGAATATAATACCATTTCAATTATTGGAGAAAGCCACCATGTATCTATTTAAATGTATTCTTGCATCAACATTAAATACTTTGATTGTCAAGTTAATCGTGACGAGAGTTTAGTGTATTTATGAAGCCCTAGAATGATTCATACTAAAATGCATTAAACATTGAAGTATGTTAATCATTGGAAATCTAATAAAGACATCTTAGATAATATAAACATGAAATTTTTGTCTATTAGTTTATTGACGTATGTCATATGTTGTCAGAACTTAAAGATATCTATTGCTCAGGCCGTTATATGTTCCTCCAAAATAGTGACGATCAATACTTCTGAAAATATATATGGTCTGAATTGTTCTTCATTCTTTCTGGAGTTTTCATTCTCATACTCATGCACATTAACCGAATGTATTGCAGAAAAAAGTATGCCTAGACTGCAATTTCTGCCTAATATATCGTTCTTCAGTATGAATTTAATATATGTTTCTTTCTCTGCGGGAATTTGATCTTATATGGTATGGGATAGCTAACGTCTTCAGCAGCATGACCTCTGGTGAATTTGTGCCTATATGGGATGTGACATCTAAACTCTTCAGTATGGCCTCTTGGCGAATTTGATTATATATGAGATGAGATAGCTAACTTCAGCAGGATGGTCTCTGAATTTGAGCCTATATGGGACGTGACAGCAAACTATAAATCAATTCTTCCATAAATTACGTAAACAATTGACAAGGAAGAAAATGGTGAGGGATAAGGGGCAAAAGTAAACATCAGCAAAACTGTTCTTTTCATATCAATTAAATTACATTAATGTGAAACATTACATATATAGACTACAACTATTGGAAGCATTATCAATATACGGAGTACCAAAACATTTAATCAATATATGCAAGGGCATTTATGCTAATAGCCAATAAGAAGTAAGAACAAATGCAGAAGTGTCAAATAAGTTCCAAATTGAGTCAGGAGTTCGCCAAGGGTTCGCCCTTACATTTTATACCATATATCGATCACATCTGAAAAATAACAAAGACCAACGAATAAGATAACATAAAAGACAAATTCAACAAACTACTATTTGCAGACGACCAAGTACTAATAGGGACATCAGAAGAACAATTGCACAATTGCAAGAACATATGAACAGACTCCACACAACATGTACAAAATTCAACATAAAGATTAATATTGATAAGATCGAAATAGTGGCGCAATAGCAAAGAAAGAAAGAAATATCACTATCTGCATCGATGATAAATACCTTAAACAGGTAAATGAGTTCACTTACTTAGGAAACATTATATCGAGTAAAGGAAAAACTAGTAAAGAGATACAAAATAGATGCAACAAAATATACCAGATCCTCGGACAGATGACATGTATTTTCAAGAACAAAAATGTAAACGTAGACACTAAGTTTGCATTATACAAGACTTTTATTATTCCATCACTATGCTACCAGTGCCAAACCTGGATAATGACAGCACAACACAAAAGAAAAATAGTAACAGCAGAAATTATATGTCTACAACGAATACTCGGAGAGTCATTAAGAGATAGAATTAGAAACGATAACATCAGAAAGATAACCAAAATAATACCAGTATTGGAATATATCAAATGACAACAAATCAAGTGATTTTCAGGTGATAAATCAGATCAAATAAAAGTACAAGAGATGAAAAAGTGCTAACACAGACCACATACACAGACCGAACATTGTGTATGTGAGAAACAAAATGAGGAAAAACATCAGAGTTGGAAGCCATCAATGAGTGATGTCAAGATGAGGAGCGAGGAGGAAGAGAAGAAATGGAAATTGTGGTGGGGGGAAGAAGAGAATATGAAACTATTAAAATTGCATGCTATTGTTAGCAAGAAAGTGGAGGAGGCAAATAGACAACGTCGAGACTATAGAAATGCCTAGAGGGGATCAGTAGTTTATACAACTCATGGAATAGATGATGCATCAAATAAAAAGAACACAAAATACAATTTATACGATATATAAAAACACGATATAGGAAAACACATACACATAAATATATGCGTATATACATATACATAAACATGTATGTATATACATATCTATGCGCACGCACACACAAGAAATACATATATATATATATATATATATATATATATATATATATATATATATATATATATATATACCCATATAGATATACACATTAATACCTATACATACGTGCATACATACGAAAAATATATTTATATAAACATTCATAAAATATATACATATATATGTACATACGCACATCTATACATATACTTGTACATAAGTGTACATATCACAAATGTACGTATTGTTTCTCCTACCAACTTCATTCTTTTATAACTTTCTAATGTACGTATTTTTCCTTTTACCGTTTTCCCTACATAACTTTCTAATGTACGTATTTTTTCTTTTACCGTTTTCCCTACGTAACTTTCTTATGTACGTATTTTTTCTTTTACCGTTTTCCCTACATAACTTTCTAATGTACGTATGTTTTCTTTTACCGTTTTCCTTACATAATTTTCTAATGTACGTATTGTTTCTTTTACCGTTTTCCCTACATAACTTTCTAATGTACGTATAGTTTCTTTTACCGTTTTCCCTACATAACTTTCTGATATATTTATTGCTTCTCCTACCAACTTTTTATACAACTTTGACATGTACGTACTGCTTCACTTACCAACTTTTTATTCACCTTTCACATGTACATGAGAAAATTTCTCTCACATGAAAGCAGTGTTAAATCCACAGCGTAGTGGCCTAACGCCTGAACATTCAGAAAATTGTGTGAAACTCAAAGTTACAAAGTATGTTGTCGATATTGAGCAACTGGCAAGGACCATGCAAGGGCAAGGCTCCCATTAATAATAAACACGTTTTTTAAACAATCTTTCAAGAAACTATTTCTTTTAATGTTGTTTACAACTTTACATATTATTGAATATCACTATATATTAATTAATTAAAATATAAAAATAAAATATATGGTAAAATAAGAATATTGGCCTCGACTTGTATAAAATGATATGTGATGTTGGCACTCTGAATAATTTGAAACCTTAAGTTGGCACACAGTTAGCAAAAGGTTGCCGACCCCTGTTCTAGTATATACGTCCGTACTTCGTTCTTAAGAAGATTTATTCTTTTACAAGACACATGTTTACGCTTGTTCAGAGAAATGAGCAGGGATTGTTATTATATAGTGTATTATGATCAAGCTTGGAACAAAGCACATCACAGTAATGAGAGACAATGGTAATCATATGACGGGACAACTTAGAGACTAGTACCACAAAGTAAATGACAGTGTCTAATAATAGAACATGCAGAAATTAGACAGTATGGTCTTGTTAATAATACTGAACTCACATTTGTTCAAAATACACATATACTTTGGATTATCATGCAGAGATGAATGCCAAGATCTTTGAAGACTGGATTGTGAATCATGTACTTCCTTCATTGGCAAAACCGTCGTGTTTGATAACGGAAAATGCTTCATATCGCAAGTATATGCCACCAGAAGATACAGTTCATAATAATTCAAGTACTAAAAATGTATAAATGATTTGGCAGATCACAAACAACATTCCATTCAACGAAATGCCAATACAACCTGAACTACTTAGAATTGTAAAACGACACAGCGTACACATATATTTTATACATGCAAGACTATCCAGGAACAAAGTCACAAATATTTAAGATTTCCACCTTCCAATTATCACTTACACCCAATAGAATTATACTGGGCTAAAATTAAGGAACAGGTAGCACTAGAACGTAGACACAACTAATTAAACGATAATGAAATATGTACAAATGCCGCCATCTGTAATATTTCCAGGGATTATTCCAAGAATTGTTAAAACTATATTTTATAAAGGGGAAAATAAATATTGGAAGAATGATGGTTTGCTACTTACTCAGTCGAGAATGATTATCAATTTCTTAGAGACATCTGATTTTTATTTGGATGAAGTTTAATTTCTTTAAAGATGACATAACCGTTATTGACAAGCACATTATAGGTGCAACTTTCCATTTTTACATTTATGAACCTCAAAGTGATGATACATATAGTAATAAATAGACGAATGAAGACTCAGTATGGTAGTGCACTAAAAATCAATGACAAACGATGCCACGAGTATCTTGAGTATGATGTACTGAATATATATATAAACAATATGGCTGCTCAAAAATAACATTCAATTTGCTGCTTGGTACATTTAAGAAACCACCTTCAACAATTATTTACATGCAAATATGGTGGACACACTGTAATAGTAGACATTATGCACACATTTAAAGCATATATTTATTCGATCTACAAAATATAATATCATATACACACAATGTCATTTATACGTTATACAGTTAATTTACTAATCATATGACGCCAAAAATTACCGATACCAATACTTCTCATGCTACAATACAATATTACTTAAAAAAAATTGCTAATATGGTGAGCTACTTTGCTTTCAAGTACCTAATATGGTGAGATACTTTGCTTTCAAGTACCTAATATGGTGAGCTACTTTGCTTTTAAATATCTCATATGGTGAGACACTTTGCTTTCAAGTACCTTATATGGTGAGATACGTTGCGTTCAAGTACATAATATAGTGATATACGTTGCTTTCAGTGCCTTATATGGTCAGATACGTTACTCTCAAGTATCTCATGGGGAGATACGTTGCTTTAAAGTAACTAATATGGCCAGAAACGTTACTCTCAAGTATCTCAT
This sequence comes from Meghimatium bilineatum, assembly GCA_034231615.1. Lineage (NCBI taxonomy): Eukaryota > Metazoa > Mollusca > Gastropoda > Stylommatophora > Philomycidae > Meghimatium > Meghimatium bilineatum. The sequence continues at coordinate 59,545,683 of CM067320.1, forward strand.
ATGGTGAGATAACTTGCGTTCAGTACCTTATATGGTCAGTTGCGTTACTTTCAAGTATCTCATATGGTGAGATAACTTGCTTTCAAGTACCTAATATGGTCAGCTACGTTACTATCAACTACCTCATATGTGAGATAAGTTACTTTCAAGTACCTTATATGGTCAGATACGTTACTTTCAAGTAACTCATATGGTGAGATACGTTGCTTTAAAGTACCTTATATGGTCAGATAAGTAACTGTCAACCGGAAACTTTAGACCACTTTAGATTTGGTTGTCAGAGCATTGAGATACATGAACGTATATTAATTGACGATATACCAATGTCCAGGATGATAGAAATGAGTGTAGATCTTTCTGCAGTAAATGTCACCGGAACAGTCAGCCGTTATATCCTGAGAGATTTACTAAAGCGGATATCGGAGCACCTATGGACTTGTCCGGTGTGCGAAGATTATAATCAGCATACCTAATACATAATGTCACTACATTTTTCTGCACTGAATGTCACTATATATTTCTGCACTAAATGTCACTATATATATTTCTACACTAAATGTTTCTGCACTAAATGTTTCTGCACTAAATGTTTCTGCACTAAATGTTTCTGCACTAAATGTTTCTGCACTAAATGTCACTAAATGACCCTGATCGATGGGTTATCGGTTTATTATTATGTAATTTTAATTATATCTCCAGAAAATGTGTACCTAACATCAGATATTGATGACGTGCTCAACAAATAATGTACGTAATTCATATAACACTAAATTACGTTGGAAGTCAATGATGGTACACTAATATTGCATATGTTAAGGTTTGTTGCATTTACAATGGACATTTTCATTGTTGTTCATATAATATATGTATCATATACTAACTTACAGAACTGGTTCATCATCATCATCATGTAGGATATTAATTTCAGAACGTGGTTTTTCTTATGGGTTTCCTGAACTCTGCGATTCTGGGCGAGTTGATCTGACTGAGTTAGAGGCCTGTTTAAGGAATATGATATATCACTGCACCTTTATCGTCTTGTGACCCTCTTTCCTGTTGCCGTTAACTGTGTCTTCTGCTATTGATCTTTCCATGAAGTTATGACTCTTTATATATATATATATATATATATATATATATATATATATATATATATATATATATATATATATATATATATATATCCCACAGCTTTCTTGTTTTGTGAGTTCATAAATAGTTGTCCACCGATATTGCATATTTTCTCCGTAATTACAGAAAGTACAAGCTTCATATTTTGCATGAATGCATTATTTCTTAACCACGTTACAGAATTATGATTAATTATTATCTAAATTGAAAGGATTTATCGCAACAGTCGCTACAAATACCGTTTTTAAGGTAGTACTGATTTTATTGTATGTGGAAAAGAAATGTTACAGTAATTGCTGGTATAGGCGTATCGTTAATATGTCATAGCATGGTTAAAAATAAAGTACAGTATTCCGTATGTAATATTTTTCTTTCGTTGCATGTAGATTACATGTAGCGATATATATATTTAACTGTTAAACTTGTATATACTTGTAGAATTGTGGAAAGTCTTCGCTCTGTGTACATTCTTTACCATTAACAGTAACTCCGGTTTCAAGTGCATTTCATTAAATGGAGTATGTTCGTTTCTAAGCCATATGTTAATATCTTCCTTAGTAGATGAGGTTTTAAGGATCCTATCTTCACATGCAATAACATTATTGTAGGGAGCTTGTCCATAACCAGACAGAATGGTCTATCTAATGATGGAAGTACAGTCTTTTCTATTCAATCTCTAAATATATGACCTTTCATCTCAGCATGGTAGTCTCGATTATCGGTAGATTTGGAAATGAAAATGAGTCCACCATTCTTCAAAAGAACATTTTGTCTGCGACATGCATTTGCCATTATTAATATTTGACATTTGCTACTCGGTGCATATCTTTTAATAGTTCCATCTACAGATGGTCATTCCTTTTTATTAGTGTGATGAGCGGTAATCCACGTTTCATCCGTATATACAATATTATAGGGAGCCACGTAGCGCAGTGGTTAGTGCACTGGATTCGCATATAAGTGGTCCTGGGTTCACTCCCCAGTTAAGGCGGAAATGTTTTTCAGATCGCAACGATTTCCAGGTCGACCCATCCTTAAATGGGTACCGGATTAATCCGAGAAATAAAGACTGCGAGGGAGAGGAGATGGCTACCGCCCTCATTGTAGAGCTACTGAAATGTGAGATCGCTAACATCTCACACTCCTACGGCATTAATAATTGTTATGAGTTACTTTACTTTTTGTTTACAATATCATAATTTTCTTTACGCATCTCCCTGATGTGTCTCAAATATTTACTTCTCATAGTTACTAAATGTGGTTTTATCACAAGACGCTTATGCTACATGTATGTAATTTATGTACTTCATATATTTACTGTGTATAGACGTCATGTGAAAAAACTCAATCATTTTCATACAAATTGTCTCAGAAAAGTTATGAATATCAGATGGCAAGACAAGATTCCAGATACCACTGTCCTTGATAGAGCTGGTATCCCAAGCATTGACACGATCCTGATGCAGACACAGATTCGTTGGGCAGGTAATTTGGTGCGTATGCCAGACCATCGTCTGCCAAAGATACTTCTCTATGGTGAGCTAGAGAAGGGTATACGATCTCAAGGTGGCCAAAGGAAGCGCTACAAGGACTCGTTAAAGGACTCAATGAAAGCCTTTGAAATAGACCACGATACATGGGAAGAACTTGCACAAAATAGATCTACATGGCGTTCTAAAATAAAAAAGAACGCATCATCTTGTGAAAAGAAGAGAAATGCAGCAGCTCAACAGCGGAGAGCAGCTAGAAAGTCACGGATAGACCAAGATCCGTCTACAGTCGTTATTCCATGTCCAAACTGTCCAAGGACATTTACAGCTCCCAAAGGGCTCATTAGCCATCTACGAACCCATAATCAAGGACATAACTAAAATTGAATTTTCAAAAGTGGATGTAACAAAATGGTCATCATCACTTGTGATGGACGAACAACATGTAATTTAGTTTTAGAAATGTGAATGTCGTTGTTCATTTCTTTATACATTTTTAATGTCGTTAATGTCAAAGCTTCTTTGCAATCCAAAAGTCTACGAATTGTTCTTTTAATTATTTTCGTCAACAAAATTATTTACACCATTTTTTCGTCATCTCGTTTCTTTTTTTCCCACCTTGACAGTGTGAAATATTATAAAATAGAGTTCTGCGTCGCGCCTTTTGTGAAAAATATTTGTACAATTTCATAGTTATGATTTTTAGTGCCATGAATTTAACTTTTAAAGACATGTTTGTAATATACTTGTAAATGCTGCTTTGTATAATTATTGACAAAACCATGATATGTGGAAAACATCACAATAAAAACATGTCGAATATGAGATACACCTTTGAGGAAAATGACATTCTGCTATGAACGATAAAATCTCTAATCAAAACACTCACTTAACGTATCACACATGTAAATAGTAATTGACGTTCTAAGATCGTGCTATGCGATGCATGAAGATGCTCACTAAAGAAATTTCACGGTAATATAATCAATGGTGACGTCTTCTTATATAATCGTGCATATAATTGGCTAGTTCATTCACACTTTGCCTAACAGCCAATGAAAAGCAAGAATGCAAAATACAACAATAAACAAATAATACGCAATTCTCTTCATTGGCAAATAAAAATAGTAATTTTCAAGGCAAACCCGTCTATTATTACGACTTTCAAAAGAAAAGTATTGCTACCTTAAAAACGGCATTCGTATCGACTGCTGCGATAAATCCGTTCAATATAGATAATAATTAATCATGATTCTGTAACGTGGTTAAGAAATAATGCACTCCTGCAAAATATGAACCCTATACGTTCAGTAATGACGGAGAAAATAGACAATATCGGTGGACAACTATTTATAAACGCACTATAGTATGTCGTTAAGGGGCCAGCACTCTTCGATGTTTATTGATCTTAACACTTTTTGATATGTCTTCTTAGTTGTCTATGGTATAGGCAAATTTATTCAGCAGCATCTTATTTTGAAAGTAGAAAGACATCGTTCTGACAAAATACATTTGCACACGATATTCAGAAGACATTGATACTGTATAGAATTGTTAAAACTTCTTGAGACTAACGGGAATTGAACTCTGGCTTCCTACTTAAATTTACTTGTATTAAATTGTTATACAGAAACAAGCTGCCAAGTCAACCCTGGAAATGAGTATATGTGGTGCTCTTTAATAATTACATAGAAAAGGCTGACATTCCCAAAGTCGCGACATTGCGCATTGTGATGGCTGAGCTGTGATCGCATTCTAACTTTCAATCACCGTATGGAGCAAACGATACAGTGATGACTGTGAGGGCTTAAAAAAATAAGATGCATTTATGCTACACCTATTGACCAGTGGCAGCTGTCCTCCTCCTTCGTTAATCGTTAATATGATCGCCTTGAATATGTGCAGAACGCATGCTTATTTTAGACCTCGTTTTAACTATAGGTACAATTCAAGATTGAGAAGTGCTCAGACTGTCCCACTAAATTACCATCATATTCTAACCAAAACAAAAGCATTTAATATATATATATATATATATATGTATGTGTGTGTGTGTGTGTGTGCGTGCGTGTGTGTGTGTGTGTGTGTGTGTGTGTGTGGGCGTGTGCGGGGTGGGGGGCATTTGCGTCTTGCAGACGGTCATTTAGAAATAAGAAGTCATCCTTTGAATAATTTCCCAGGAATAGGAAATTTTCAAGCGATCATATTACAGTAACGGAAGATATTTCTTTGCTGAATAATTTCCCAGGAATGGGGACTTTACAAGCGATCATATTACAGCAACGGAAGATATTTCTTTGCATGTCACTTCCATATTTTAAATATATTATTATATTATTATTATTTATTTATTTAATTATAATATATATTTTAATAATATATATTATTTTTATATATTACTTTTTTCTTCCATATTTTAAAAATATTATTTCTAAACAATGCTGCTTCCGCACGCAGGTTCTCTATCCAGACACCCTGAGTTTCGGCTGCATTTTCCAAGCTTATAGAATCTATGTAGATACCTTTCATTAATGATTTATAGATGTCTTTATACCTACGAATTTCTCTACAGTGGGTTCGAGAATAGCGTTTGTTTTTTTAATGCGTCAGTTTGGTATTCTACGAATATGACCCAGGCAATGCAATCTATTTATACTGAGTGTTACCATGGCACATGGTAGCTGAGTGCGGCGCAGTACTTTCATGTTGGTGATTTTGTAGTGCCATTTCATGTTTAAGATCTTGCGGAGACATCATCATATGAAAGATGTTACGTCTCCTCTCATGTTTGGTGTAAGTAGTCCGTGTTTCAGATCCGTAGTATAACATGTATAGTTCAGCACGCAAGTTTGATAGATCTGTATATTTGTTTTCATATTTAGCTTATGGTTTTTCCAAACACTCTTTGACAGTCCGCAAGAAATGGTAGCCGGTTTTCGTATACGTGCGCATATTTCATTATTCTGGAAAAGAATGGATGTAATTGTGGATCTTAGGTAGCAGAGCTTGTCGACTTGCTTTATATGGGTATGTTTAATGTGGTGTTTATTGGTACTTTAGATCCATGGCACATTACCACAGTTTTAGTGATGTCATAGAGAACAGCTCACAGGCCTTTGCCATGTTGTTAATTTGGACGGCATATTGGACTCACTGTATGCACTAGTGCAGCATCATCGGCAAAGACAAGCTCTATGATGAGTATTTCTGATGTTTTCGTCTTCGCTCTGAGACGCACTATGCTGTAGATATATATATATATAAATTTTAAGCCACAGTTCCAGAACAGTAACTGCACAATAACACATTAGTGATCGAAAGCGTAAAAAAAGCATTAAACTCGACGTGTCATGGATGGCAAAACTTGAAAAGACAATACGAGAAGTAGACACATTCACGAGGTTCTCAACTGGAAAGGAATGGCGCTTGAGGCCGCTTAGCCAGGCCTCCACCTATTTATAATCACCATTGAGGGAATGCGGAGATCAGAGCAATGAGAATACAGACCTTGAATAAATCGAATGATTATTAATAACGTTAGAAATAATTATAGCATTTTTTCTATTGATGGATCTGTCTGTCAGAAAGAGAGAGAGAGAGAGAGAGAGAGAGAGAGAGAGAGAGAGCGAGAGAGGTCTCACTTGGGTTCCATAACAGATGAAAGAAACACATAACACATAAAAGAAGGTTTCAAATGGGTCTACTGTCCGTGACATTATGAATCTACAGAACGGGAAAGACTTGCGTCTAATACACCAATAGACGAGGACGATAGTTTATAAGAGCGACTGGCTGAAACTGTTTGGTTAACGCTTGCTTGATGTGGTAGTCGAGGATGAGATATAGGGAATTGGGTATTAAGAGTGACAGTAGTAGACCTGGAAGCCTGCAGGCAGGAATGAATAGATTGTTTAACCAGTGGACCACGGTAGCTATGATCATACATATCCTTTGTCATATTCTGTGGAAATTGAGCACTTGTGTGTTTACCCGCAGTACAATAATAATAATGAGTGCTTTATCCTAATCATGATAATCATAAAATGTAATATAACATATTCCTATTGGAATGTCTGCAGCCGTAATGCACATCACAACAGATGTATATACATTTATATAATAGCTGCAAGACTAAACAATTATGAGACATGTCTAGTACAGATAACACCCCCTCCCCTCTTAGTCGAATGCGTCTCAATACGTTAAATACACAGGAGAATGGTAGTCTTCTAAAATTAAAATAACGTTCGGGAGTAACCCGTGTAAATTGTCCGGGTGTAAATTTCTTCTTCTTCTTCAGCGTTCAACCTCAAACTCCTTATGGATCTCTCCTGTAGCAGTACTACTAGATCTCCAGCAGGATGCAGTCCAGAGAATGGAAATACGTTGTGTCGCCGTTTTATGTGCGCCAATGGCCCAACACATCCGTCTTGGGCGGAGGGGTGTAAATTTAAATATATATGTTTTATTATGCATACCTTCTTCAACGTAATCATCAAACGAAAGAGAAGAGTTATAAGATGTATTGTCATCGCCTGACATCATATATCATGATTAAGGTTTTGTGTTGGTGTTACTTTTAAGTGGCTTAAATATGAATATCCCGGTACCCAAATAAGGTAATAACCAAAAAGCTTCCAATCATTGAATATAGATATCATAAAAGCATATATAGATAGTTTCATAAAAAATGGAATCTTCCATAGACAATAACGAATTAATCTAATACATAATAGCTACCGATCCCAGCTATGGTGACAGCAACGTACGAATACTGTTATCTCTCGGCTGTGCGAGGAGATGACTAAGAAATACACATTCTGGCATATGATTCACTGCATAAGTGGCGGGAGTTGAACCTGGTCATGTATTTGGACTAATCACGTTAAAATTAATGTTCATTTGAAATGTTAAATTGATTAAAACAGATCAAGTTTTTTTCACACGCTTCCAGACTACCGACAGGTAGCATGTCACAAATGACCATGACACATAGACATAATGGTTATAAAGCCAGAGACAGACCATGTAAAAGATGGATCACAGAAATCAAAGAAACCACAGGAACAAGCTTACACACAGCACACAAGAAGGCAATCTCCAGAGAACTCTTCCACCCCTTACGCCACAAGGCAAACAAGGGCGACAGCTTATAGATAGATAGAATTAATGTTAAAACTTTCGCTAATCGGCAACCTCAAATGCGGCACTTAAGACGGATGAGTCATGATGATCCATGACTTTACAATTGACGAGAGACACACTTTACGACTGCATATAATATAATAAGTGGGCATATTATGTTGTTCACTAACCCCCTCCCCCTACGACTTATTGATGCCTCTTCTTCTTCTTCTTCTTCTTCAGCGTTCGCTCTCAAATAACCACAACAAATATTTCGTGTGATTTCCGCCAGGAAGCGTGAAGTACGTTGTGCTTCAAGTTCCACAGTAAAACTGTGATTATTTGCACCCCGGTTGGCCACTCGTAGTCAGGACGTCCGAGGTCCAGCACATCCGTTTTCGTCGTTCCTTTATTCGAGTTTGGTCCCTAGTCCGTGACAGCCTGTCTATCTGTCGCCCGGCACGCTGGTGTGTAGGGCCTCTTCGCCAATACGCTAGTCGAGCGCGTTTATCTGGTACGAGGTGCTCCACCATCTATGAACTCATCTCGTGCATTTGGACAAACTGTGCCTGTGCCCATCGGGTACTGAACTGTTTCTCATCCGCGAGCCTGGTTCCATAAGAGGAAGAACTCGCCAAAAGAGTTGGACCCTGGATCGTTCGCCCTCCTACCCGAGGCGTCGTTCACCGACATCGTGAACCCCTCGTCCAAGTTCGAGTCTCACACCGCGCCTTTGAGAGCAAGGCGTTCTCGAGCTGAGCGACCTTGTCCCAATAGCGCCTGAGCCCATCAGGTACTGAACCCTTTCTCTCTGCAAGTGTGTTTCCGGTATAGGATGCTTGACAGTAGAGTTGGGCCAGGGCTAATATCGTTGTCCCTTTTGAGCCTGAGCCAATTACTGGGCCTCGAAAGAGTCCCGTATTGTTATTTTTCGTCACTACCTCCTCGTGCCGGGAGTGGGTAAGTTGCGCGCCTGCTGCCTTCCTTGGATGTGGTAGCCGTTTCTCATGTTCTCTCTCCGGAATCGAACCCTGATTATTGATGCCTCTGAGAGTGAAGTTGTCCTTGCAGAATGATCTAAAGAATCTCTAAAAGAAAGTAAATCGATCGTAAAATCATTGCATAATGTTCTACAAATGCATTTGGATGCTCCGTTCTGACGTTTACTACTTCTCTGCTCTTGAAGAAATGTCACACTATGATTGTTGTTAGTCGTTCTTTGCAAATAATGTGACCCTTTATTGATGTTTAATATATATATATATATATATATGATTTATTTAATCTTTCTATTTCCCATAGATAGACTCGGAAATACACAATGATCTCGTTGTTATTGCTAGAAATAACATTGGTGATTCAAGCAAGTAAGTTGAATTAGACTACATGACATAACGCAATAACATTGCGATACAATGTTGCCATTCATTTTATATAGTGATGCAATTTTATTATAACAAAGTTATCTTATCAATATTATATCTCTATTTATTGACTGATATGCGAATCTACAGGAAAATCATGTATTCACATGTGTACCACATTATTTATAATTTAGTTTATACTATTCTTTTTCTCTGATATAATTTGATGCCGACCGATTGGTCTATCGTCTTCTTGGTCTTCCTCTTCTTCCCTTGCCTGACACTCTGCCCTATAGAATCAACCTTTCGATACCATCATGTCTTATTAAGTATCAAAATTATGTAGCTTCCTTCTTATGATGGTAGTTAGAAGTCACACTTCATTTATTTTCTGTAATTTCGAAACGGCAATGTTCTTCTTTTTTCTCTGTTCATGATATTCGTATGATCTTTCTGTTGCACTTTTGAATATTGTCTCGTCTAAAATCCAAGTCTCCATATGTTGCCACTGGGAAAACACATGATTTTAAATAGCTTACTTTGGTGTCGTCATTAATATGAATTTGTTTATTTAAATACACATACGGCCTGTTTAATATGTAATATCGTACTTACATATACACGAAATAAATGAACATGTAACTAATAGTCGAAATAATGACTATTTATCAAATAAATTTTAAAATGAAACTAGAAAATACTTCTCATGAAATATATTAATGTATGAGTATGAGAATCTTACAACTCCTATGTTTTCCTTTATATATTGTCACAGACTGCTTCAATATCATATGCTACTTCTCCAACGTATCTCCATTGATAGCAGGAAAAGGCATGTTTCTCCCTGAAGATATCGACCCTCACTTGTGTACACATATATTTTACTCGTGTGCAGAGCTTGATGGGCTAAATATTAATATATCTGTTGAAAACGATGAACCAATGTGAGTGAAATTCAAAGTATTTCTAATGTATGTTTACAAGAGGACGTGGTTATTCACCATTGTTCTACAGCACACTTTTTTGGTTATTTTGTTGTAATGAACAACTTAACTAACGCTATATTTTTTTTTACACTCTATATCTTTTTTTTTACTGAAACCATTATCATGGTATATGGGCCATTCTCATAAGTGCTCCGCCTTCCGTTCTAGCAGCCATCTAGCAATTGCGTACTACACATTCACATAAGTGCTCCGCCTTCCGTTCTAGTTGCAATCGCAGTAAAATCCCATCTCCATTTATTCGTTGTTTTTTGGGTTGACTGAGCAATATGTGTATAATTTAACACTAAATGACAGTATATATTATGCGCGACTGTAGTTGATGTTGGTTAATTTATAACTTCTGTCAGTTAGGTTTTACTAACATGTATCAAAAGTAATGTATTTATCATCATTCTGTTCCGTCTCTGCATCACATACTACAACCCACATCCTTTCTCTTATCTGTGTGGTGCACGCTAATATAATTGATTGCGTGTTATCAATCTCACGATGTTTCCGCTCTATTTGCCTCTCCCATTACTTCTCTTTCGCATCAGCTTTACCTTCAAGTGATGAGTTCAATAGGGATATTCCCGACAACACTGTGCCCATATTTATAGACTATCCCCAATATATGCGCCTTTTGTCCGAACACAACCGACTTGAGCATGCCTTTTGGAAAACGTTACCATATTTGAGGTTGGAACAACCAATATAATCTTCCCAAACAACTTTAATCTTCAGACGAGATGAATTCTCAGAAGTGATCCACTCTATTTTCAGGCAGTCATGTAAGATTGTGTGGACTCACATTTCCTGTCAAATGCTGATTATCTGAATTCTGATTTTTCCAGACAAGAAACACTTTTACAGTCTTCTCTTGTCATTTCTGTCATTCGTTGTATGTGTATGTTCTCACCTCGTGACGTTTTCTGTATTCTGTTTTAACTCAATGACTATATTATTATAATGAAATATGTTAATATTTTAACTAACTGAATATATTATTATAATAACGTGTTATGTTAATATTTTAACTCAATGACTTATCAACTTTCACCATTACTTCTCCACCCACACATCACGATGAAAATCAAAAGACAGATACTATTTACACTTTTTATACGAACACTCTGCTACCAGTGTCAAATATGGCCTATAACATCTTGGCATAAGAGGAAAATAATTATATGTGAAATGAAGTGCATGAGAAAAGCTGCAATGCTTACTAAACTAGATAAAATTAGAAATGAAGAAATTAAGAAAATAATTGTTATAATATCATGTATTGAACATATCGAGAGACAGCAAGTAAAATGGTTCGGTCACCTTATGAGAATGAAGCTAAACCAAATACCAATAAGAACATATAACAAAAGAATATTCGGGCATAAAACCGAAGATATGCCAAGAAAATGGTGGATAGAGAACATCAAGACAGCCTTGAACAAACATGCACTTAATGCAACCAAGGCGACACATCTGGCCGTGGAACGACAACTTAGGTTCCCACCCTCCATGCTTAATGGCAAGTAGGAATATGATCAACCATCATTCACCTGGTGACAGACAGAAGACTATATTAGGAATATTAAGTCGGCCCTATCATTTTTTCAATACTGTGTCATCAACCACATCACTGCCGGCCAAGGAGTCTGCTCTTTCATTGTCTCTGATCCCTACATGTTCAGAGCAGTACATCCATGTAACACTTTGGAAAATTGAGTTAACCAGTGTCGTCGCCCATTCCATTTTATTGTCAAACCATTCCATTCCAGTCTTATGCATTTAATTATATGCGTAATATATATATAAATATATATATATATATATATATATATATATATATATATATATATATATATATATATATATATATATATATATATATATATATATGTATATATATATATATATATATATATATATATATGAGACATGTATAAGAAGATATTTCGGTACATATTTATCTCACGCAGGATCCCCCGTATTATCAAATTGAAGAAGGACAATCCACAATTAAAGGTCATTATGGTTGTCGGATGCGAAAGAGGAGGAACATTACCCTTCCTGCCTTTAGTGAAGAGCCTATCAACTATGCAAGCATTCGCCATGAACGCAATCAAATTTCTGAAAGACAAACAATTTGATGGTCTCGAAGTGAATTGGCAATATCCAAGCTTTAACGGAGGTTCTGTTAGGGACAAGTCCATGTTAACTCTACTGTTAGAGGTATAAATTATAATTTTACTGTGTTTGCTGATATACTCGATGCTGTTGCATTTAAATGTGTGTGTGTATATATATATATGTATATGTAGCAACATTGTTTTAAGCTTGCGAACAATCGTGTCAGCCCTATACATGAGAATTTAAGGCAATTGTGAATATATAACCATTTGGGGCGTGTGCGTTAGCAGAGCTAAGCATAGTATTTCTGTAAGCTTTACTCACTCACTCGTAAATAAAGATGTATGTTCATATTTTATAAAACAACAACATTCTTAAGGATGATCACGTCAGCAATATCCTGGGTCACCTATACTTACCTTAATGATTTGTTCCCAAGTTTCGTAGGTTTGATAAATTATTTCCAGATGAATTACTTTTCAAATCACAGAATTAAAATTGAACCACTGTACTAAAATGAGATACAACGGAATCCGTTCCTCATTGAAGCGTCTTTTCTCGTCTAGTCGAGATAAACATAAATCTGTCCGTAGGTACATGTTTTTATTATACTCTGGTCGATTAATCCCTTACTGGTAAATCCCCCCTCATCTAGACGATGATTAAATCAAGGATTTATTGATATATAAGGTATTCGATTCAAGGTGCATGCATTGATGTTTCTATTTGGATATCGATTATGTGTTACTTGCCGGAACAGAGTTATAAGTACATCTTGGCTGAATCTTTCAGTTACAGCTTAAGTTATCGGCGCGATGATTGTCTTCTTTAATACATATACCTATTTTTAATGCAATTATACAGAAATATAGTTGTACCTCGTACATACAGACAGGCACCTACAAACAATTGTCAGTTAGTTATATTACAATTTATGTAGTTATTTCTTCAGTCACATCACTAACATGTCAATGACAAAACTCATATTTGACAAATTTCTATGAAAATTTCCATTAGATATAAATATACGTGTTAATAATGCTGAGAAAATAATTTATTACAGCAGTTGAGAATAGCTTTCTCGAAAGATTCTCAGAACACAGGAAAACCCAAATTGTTGTTGAGTGTGTCCATTGCTAGCAGGAAAGGGTCTATTGATTTTGCATATGAGATTGACCAAATAACAAAGTAAGTTTAATCTGTAATATAGCATGATATTGATACATTTTAAAGTACGTTTAATACGAAATATACCACTGCTACCAAAACTGCGTTGATATCAAATCCGTTCAACCACCTAACACACATCTGGAAATTAAAAAAACAATAAGTAAATCTACCACACTATGACTGTTTACCTCCAATGTAATATCTACATTAACATACAGATGCAAATGTTGGAACGTAAAAATATAAATGGAGAAGAAGTTATATTCTTTTGGAAATAAATGTCTTTGAAAACTCTTAAATATTGACAGGGAAGAATGTATGTCTAACAAGCAAATACGAGAAGACACCTACCAACAGTATGTGTCTACAACAATAAGAAGAAACTGATGGACTTATATCGGACATATATATTTTGAATGAATAACAAAAGACTGTCAAAAGACTTCAAGCAAGAAAATGCGCACCATCTGTCAAAAAAAATAAATAAATAAATAGGAAGACAGACAAACTCTTGGCAGAGCAACCATCAAAGAGGGTATGCTTATAGGTGGATCTCAATGACATACGTGAGCTACACAGAGTATCACATCGGTCGAGCTGGCTCTGAAGGAACTTGAATATATAGATATTATTGCTGTTCAAGTACAAATAAACACGAATTAATAATGATTACATTTAAATTAAGAGTAGCCTTTTTTAACATAAATATCACGACGTGGGGTATGTGGCTATGTCGGTAGCGATACGTCCAGTAGTAGAAAATATCCAACACGATTTACAATGGATACGTTTTACGATTGTAACTACTGCACAGCACACGAAACATGTTGCAATCTATGGCTAGCCTGCTGCTAGCAATACATACGCTGACTGGCATTCAGTGAAAATTGTACATACACACATATAATATATTATAATTGTCCACATTTTTATATTAACGGTTACGAGTTTTCAACAGGAGTATTTAGACCTGAGAACTGTTAGTTAGACAGGGACATATGGGATAGTTAATCATACCAAATACGTTCGGCATAACCAGTAGTCAATTGATGGCGGAGATTTAGCACAGTGAACCATATCGTGGCTACAGTGGCTAGGAGCAGTACAAAGGTTGAAACCTACCTTCCTGGAGGTGTGATAGTTATTATCTGGCTCTGTCCCGGGGTGGGCCGAAAACCCAAAGACTTCCCAGCACTATAATGCCATCTAATGGCATTATGTCAAAGGGCATGAGCCCATGGAACGCTGGATCAGCAACCAACCAACCAACCACCAAATAAGTTAAAAATACATTTAAATTGATGAAGATATATGTTTTGAATGTGGCTCTCTTGTTTAACTTGGCATATTGTCAGTTCTCGTATTTGCTTGTTTTTCAAGGAGACAACTGCAAAGATTCATGTTGAAAAGAAAACTCAGTTATCATTATTTTTCCTCAGTATTGTTGATTTTATGAATACCATGAGCTATGATTATCATGGAGGATGGGAGAAGAATGTTGGTTTTAACTCTCCTCTGTACGCTTACACCGAGGAAAGAGGATACAATAGATATATGAATCTGGTATGTATTTCATGTTTTTTTTATCCCCAGAATCGACGACTGAAGAAGCTCTTGTTGTTAATATTAAATAGAATGCCCCCCCCCCGCACTCACAATATTTCATTCATATACAGAAGACTCAAACTCTATACATAAAAATATAACATTGTCAGATAATATCCGACAAGGCGGGGTGTGCCGGAGTAACACAACCAAGAATCGATCAATTGTAAGTTGATGTAATGATGCTACTTATATGCTGTATCAAATAAAACAAATAACAATAAAAAAGGAACACGGGCTTTTCCACATTACGGTCCAACTGGGACCTTTGCCAAGAAGCGATGGTTTCTCACAGAAGCCATTTCATGAAATGAACTATATTTATTGTTGATGAACCATCTCTCTGCCCAGAAGAGTGTGATATTCTCCTATCAGGACGGACACACAAGAATGCCTACCTTCAGTAACTAAAGACTCACCACTAATCTACCCTTACACACCCATGACAACATTGTATAAGTACACAACTCAGATACACAACTGAGAAGAACATGCGTTTTTGTCAGGAAGAATATGTACTATCAATAGCTACCTTCTCATAGCTAAAGGGATTATATCATCATCAGTATGTGTTCACAACTACCTGCTCTCAAGTAAAGGGATTAGTTCATAATCGTCATACCTCTATGTGAGTTGGTAAACCTGGGAGTAAATTATATTTCTAGCAACGTGTAACTAGCTAACTCAAAATTCTGGTTCCGTGGCTAACTACACTGACACAGATCACTTACAAATACAGGCGATGCAATGTATTTCCAAAATACTGCTTAATATTATGAAGCATATAATTTGCTCTTTTTCCCGATTATTATTGAAGGGGAAGTTCTTCTTAAGGAATTATAGTTGTGCTAATCAAACGGAGATGTGACCTCTATCCTATGCGCTAACTTCTGCGCAAAAGGAAATGGATGAATGAATCAAACGGAGGAAAGTATGGAAATGGGCACGGCAATATAGGATGCCTGAGAATCGTTTTTAATAAAGAAACAGATCAATTGATATGCGGCAGGTGGTTACGATGAACATTGCTGTGTCGATGAGAATACATACAGCAGAATATCAGAGTAAAAACGTTTACAGTTCTATACTCTTACAAATAGTTTCTACAGGAGAGTCCACGAAACAAACTTCTAGTATGTTATATATATATATATATATATATATACGAAATATATAGTCGTCATAACAGTGATCTAGATTAATATTATATATATCCATAAAGATTTGAAACTAATACTTCATGAGACAACGATGCAAGATGGAAATCTGAGGGCAGTCACAATTAATGAAGTATAAAAACATGAATACAAATAGTGAACAATTAAGTGAAAGAAATAACCCGCAAACGAACAATAATACGTAGACGGTGGAAGGGAATTGGTGGTGGATTTTCTTGCCGCCACTCTCTAATCAATAGTAACACAGATGGATAATAATAATTTACATATCTCTAAACTTCGCATCATTTCTAACACTACTACTTCTACTACCACTAAGTCGATTATCATCCTTGTTTATAATATATTTGTCTCAAGTCCTTATACCGTATATTAGGAATACGTCGACTTGAAATTATGCAAAAAATATAAGAAATACTATTTCAATGAAAACTAGTCACTTTTTGAACATAACATCACACCTAGGTATATGGTTATAACGTTCTTAGAAGTAAAACATGAACATCGCATAGATGAAGTGAACAACATCGCGCTGAGAGAAAGCTGCATGTGCAAGCAACTTGTCATGAAACTGGTTGAA
Source organism: Meghimatium bilineatum (assembly GCA_034231615.1). Taxonomy (NCBI): domain Eukaryota; kingdom Metazoa; phylum Mollusca; class Gastropoda; order Stylommatophora; family Philomycidae; genus Meghimatium; species Meghimatium bilineatum. The sequence goes on from CM067320.1 coordinate 59,562,441, forward strand.
TGATAATCGCGATCACGTGAAGGTGAAAGAATCGCAGACGTACCATTACATAATTATCAACGTGTTTACCGTCTCCGCAAAGATGGTTGGCTGCAGCAGTCAGCTAACATCCCCTGTCTCTTGTCTTGATGGTGAAGGTGAAAGAATCGCAGACGTACTATTACATACTTATCAACATGTTTACCGTCTCCGCAAAGAAGGTTGGCCGCAGCAGTCAGCTAACATCCCCTGTCTCTTGTCTTGATGGTGCACGCTGCTAAACTGTAACCTATCCATCTCGTAATGTTATTCTCCCACTTTTATCTCTGCCTCTCTTGCTCGCCTTTCTTCAACTTTACCGTTAAGTAAGGTATTCAACAACGTGTTATGTCTTTTAATGTGTCCAAAAATTTTGTTTTCTGATCTATATTTCCTTTAATAATTATTTCTTCATACTAAATGTTTTTAGCGCCAGAGGGCAGCGCCAACTGAAAATAGAAAGTGAAAAGGAAATGGGAACCACAAATTTTGGTTGTGACGAGCTTCTAGTTACCTGTTTTCCAAACAGAGACCCAGACCTAATAATGGGCATCTAACAAAACTGGCCTAACTCTAATGTCGAGCCGTCCTATACCGGAAACATACTCGCGAAGAGAAAGGGTTTCGTATCCGATAGGCCCAGGCAAAATTTGGGACAAAGATGGCAGTCCTGGCCCAACTCTACTGTCAAACTTTCCTATACCGGAAATACACTTGCAGAGAGAAAGGGTTCAGTACCTGATGTGCTTAGGTGCTATTCGGACAAGGTCGCTCAGCTCGAGAACGCCTTGCTCTCGTGTGGTGTGAAACTCGAACTTGGGCGAGGGGTTCACAATGTCGGTGAACGACACCTCGGCTAAGAAGGCGAAAGAGCCAGTGTCCAACTCTTCTGTTGAGCTCTTCCTCTTAAGGAACCAGGCTCACGGATGAGAAACGGTTCAGTACCCGATGGGCACAAGCACAGTACGTCCAATTACACGAGGCAAGTTCATAGACGGTGGAACACCTCGTGCGAGATAGACGTGAACAACAATCGTCTGGGCGAAGAGTCACCACACACCCGTGTGCCTGGCGACAGATAGGGAGACTGTCACAGGCTATGGTAGCCCACCCGAATTGTAAAGGCATGCCGAAATCTGATGCTAGGCCTACAATGTCCATAACGGTGGCACAATGTAATCACGCTCACGACGGAAATCGCATGGATATCCTACGAACGCAAAACAAACAAACATTTCATAATAACTGATACTTAAAACATAGCAATTATTAATGTGATGGACTTAAGTGAAGATAATGCAATCACTGAGAAATTTGGTGTGCAACTTTGATTTTCCCACGATGTATGATTTATGGCTCGTACTTTAGTGACATTTTACCACTATTTGTACTTACGAAGGAATTGAGTCTTTTTTCCATTTCGAACATAGAAGCCGACAATTGTACCGTTACTTATATCCAGTTCATGTTTTCATATTTTTTTCATGTTAATGAAAAATTAATGCCGTTATATAAGCTTCCCAAGAGTTCTGTGGTAACATACGTGTTTCTATTACAATATTTATTCACTTATACACGGTAATATACGGTAAGTAGCTACACACTATAATATATAATTATATAAACGTGTATTCAGTGTGCACCACACATAATGATAATGATATTGTGACAATAAACAAAAAAGGTGCATGACGTCCAAAATTTAGATATATAATACTTGTATTAGCTGTGAATGTTGGACAGCAGAACACTGCACAATTATATTGAAGCAGCAAAATGTGGTTTTGTAGAGGAATGTTACGAATACATCATCATCATCATGAAGTGCCGTCTCCGCAACGGTTGGCTGCAACATATCTTCAACATCCCCTGTCTCTTGTTTCGGTGGTGCACACTGCTAGACTGTAACCTGTCCATCTTGTTATGTTACTCTCCCACTTGTATCTCTGCCTACCTCTTGCTCGCTTCCCTTTGACTTTATCCTCAAGTAAGGTCTTCAATAAGGTGTCATGTCTTTTATTTGCCTTTATTTACCTTTTATATTGTATTTGCCTGATCTTTCTTTCTCTTAGTAATTCTTTCTTCATATTAAGTGTTTTAGCACCTCTGTATTTGTTTTCTTCTCTTTCCATGATGTTCCCTATTCTCCTACATACCCACATCTCAAAGGCATCAATTATGTCTTCTAATTGTTTATTTAGTATCCATTTTTCGGATCCATACATTAATATAGAATAGATGTAGCATTTTATAATTCTCATTTTCAACTTGTTTGTTTGTTTGTTTGTTTGTTTTTCGTTCGCTCCATTGTAACCATCACGGATATCCGTGCGATTTCCGCCGGGAGCGTGATTACGTTGTGCCACCGTTATGCGCCTTGTAGGCCTAGCACATCCGATTTCGGCATGCCTTGACAATTCGGGTGGGCTACGCTTAGCCTGTGACAGCCTCTATATCTGTCTCCAGGCACGCGTAGTGAAGACTCTTCGCCCAGACGATTTTCTTGCTCTCGTCTCACTCGAACGAGGTGTTCCACTGTCTATGAACTTGCCTCGTGTAATTGGGCGTGCTGTGCCTGTGCCCATTGGGTACTGAACCGTTTCTCATCCATGAGCCTGGTTCCTTAAGGGGAAGAACTCAACAGAGGAGTTGGACCCTGGCTCTTTCGCCCTCTTAGCCGAGGTGTCATTCACCGACATCGTGTACCCCTTGTCCCAGTTCGAGTCTCACACCGCGCGTTTGAGAGCAAGGCGTTCTCGAGCTGAGCGTCCTTGTCCAATAGCGCCTGAGCCCATCAGGTACTGAACCCTTTCTCTCTTCAAGTGTATTTCCGGTGTAGGAAAACCTGACAGTAGAGTTGGGCCAGGGCTAAATCGTTGTCCCTTTTGTGCCTGAGCGAATCGAGTACGGAACCCTTTCTCTCTGCAAGTTACTTCCGGTATAGGAAACCTTGACAGTAGAGTTGGGCAAGGACTGCCATCGTTGTCCCTTTCTTGCCTACACCCATCGGGTACAGAACCCTTTCTCTTTGCAAGCATATTTCCGGTTTAGGAAGGCTCGACATTAGAGTTGGGTTAGGTCTTTTGCTTTACCAAACGCCGATGGATGGGTCTGGGTCTCTGCCTGTTAGGAACTCTGGTAACTAGAAGCCCGTCTCGAGCTGACGGAGCTTGTAGTTCCCTTTCCTAGGGACTTTTCACTTTCTATTTGCAGTTCGCGCTGCCCTCTAGCGCTGTTCTGCCCTTTCATTGTTTCATTGTACTCTGTATGAAACATATTTGTCTCTCGCCATGCATTTACCTTTACGTGCATTTTACATTGGCCGCCCCTCCAATGTTCGGACTGGACTGACTAGCTTCACTGTATGTCGACAGTGTTGCTATATGTGGTGATGCTGGTGGTGTCGGAGATATTGTCTGTCTCTTGTGCAGTCAAATCTCTTTCCATCTGCTACCTCCACATCCTCGGACACGATCCCCAAATGATTTGGCCAGAATCAGCACGAGCTGCTGTATTTCTGTTTCCAGGGTGCACCACGTGGAGGTACATTTGGGATCTTGGTTATCTGCTAACCCTGGGTCCGCCTAGAGCAATGCGTTCCCTTTGCACCCCCAACTTGTTTGTAATTTGTTTAGATTTTACTATTTTCCTCATGTCATTGAATGCACTCTTGGCCATTCCTATTCTCTTCTTAATTTCTGTTTCACATCTGCCATCATTTGTGACTATGTGTCCAAGATATTGATAATGTTTTACTTGGTGTAGTTTCTCTCCATGTATGTTACGTTTAGTTTCTGTTCTTCTGTGTCCTGCTGATTATCATGGTTTTTGTATTTTGGATATTTATATTCAGTCCATATTTATTACTTGATCTATTAGTCTCTGTAGTTCATGTTCACTTTCTGCTAAAAGAACAGTGTCATCTGCATATCTCAGGTTGTTTATATTTTCCCATTGAAAATAAGAACACATTTACAGATGAAAAGCGCAAAGAAGATATTTTGAAAGAAGTTAATTTAAGAAAAAAGTTGCTTACCTGTATAAAAAAGAGACAGTCCACATGTTTGACACATTATGAGAAGAGGCAAAATGGAAAGAATTTGTAACCACAGACAACTTGAAGAGCAACAGGGGTATGTGGATACCAAGAGAGGATATCCTTGACAGCTTAACATTGCGGCATGGGAGAAATTCGGTATCGGGAATTACTGACAACACACAAAATAGAAGGCTTGGAAAGACATGAAAACCAACGCCGTGCGGCATAGATCACAAGAAGAAGACGTGTATTACAACTAACTTTTTGGGTCATGCCCTGACATTCTCTCTGAAACGAAACTAAGGTTATTTAATAATTAGATGATAAATTCATCTTACACTAATTTGTTTTATATTTTTGACAATCTAATCAGAATTGGACAGCCAACTATTTGGTATTGCTGAAAGCTATCAAGTCACATTTGAATATTGGTATCCCCAGCTATGGTCGTTCATTTACTCTAGTAAATTCTAGTCAACATAAGGTTTTATCACCAGCGTATAGAAAAGGAAATGCTGGCGAAGTTACTCAAACATCAGGATTGCTGGCTTATTACGAGGTAGGAAAAACATACCAAATCAACTCAGACGATGAACATCACATTTGAATGTTTCACCTAAAAAAACGTATGACGAAATGTTAAAAACAAAAAAAGTATCCTCTTAATACCCTTAGCTACGGAGGTATTCTTAAGGATACGATGTAGAGCCACCGTCATTTTGGTGATCCTCCTATTCTTAGTTTCTCAGAAAATAAATGCGCATGGATGCTTATAATAAAACATCTAGACAAATTGTTTCCCTGGGAAACTAAGAAGAAGAACATTTTCGCAAAATGGCGGCAACCCCTCAACGTATCCTTAAGGATGCATCCGCAGATAAAGTGTTACAAACACTTGGCTGAATAAATTAATACTGTGCTATAAAATACATTTTTTTAAACATTCATAGCTTATAACTACGTCTACTACTACTACTACTACTACTACTACTACTACTACTACTACTACTACTAATACTACTACTACTACTACTACTAATACTGCTACTGCTGCTGCTACTACTACTGCTGCTATTACTACTACTACTACTACTACTGCTACTACTGCTACTACTACTACTACTACTACTACTACTACTACTACTGCTACTACTACTACTACTACTACTGCTGCTGCTACTACTACTACTACTACTACTACTACTACTGCTACTACTACTACTACTGCTGCTATTACTACTACTATAACTACTGCTACTACTACTACTACTACTACTACTACTGCTACTGCTACTACTACTACTGCTACTACTACTACTACTACTACTACTACTACTACTGCTACTACTACTACTACTACTACTACTACTACTACTACTGCTACTACTACTACTACTACTACTACTACTACTACTGCTACTACTACTACTACTACTACTACTACTACTACTACTACTATATCTCGCCTCGTCCTCAATGGAACACTTTGCTGCATCAGTTAAACTGTAAGCCCTTAAAATATGTTTCAATTATCTCAACCTCCTTGTTTACTGACATTTTGTGTTGTCAGTTCGATGTCTAATATTTCTTGTGGACAACTATATAAATATATATATATATACGTGCATACATAAATAATGTGTTATAAATAATGCAGTGTTGGGTGTGATGTTTTATATTGTTGACAATTTATAAAAAAATTACGATTATATTTTTTCATCTATATTATTTTAAATATACAATTGTTGTGTTTACTGTTGCTTAAATGGTATCGATACCGAATGAGATATGATAAATAATACATAAAACCAGACCATTCAATTACATACAATATAATAAACAAATGAAATTACATTAACATTTAGAAGTGATGATTGGACGATGAAACGGAGAGGAAAAGAAAGAATAATGTTATTTACCTTTGAAATATATCATAGAGATTATCAGGTGATACATTATTTCCAGAATACAGTCCTCATTGTGGACACTGAACATCTCTTGAGTCTGCATGAGTTGACTTGTTGCATCCTAATACATTCTTAATTCAACTGAAATACGTGTTGTCCACCGTTGTCTTGTGATGGCTTTTTGTCTTCTACCAGTGACCATGATTTACATTATTAGTTTTTCAATGCTGGTATGGGAATAGCCCTGTAGTGGTGATTACATTGTCTGTAAAATGATTATGAGGTAAATGGTTCTAATAGCGTTTGTTTACAGAGTTCATTTTTTGGGAGATTCCAGTAGATTATGTTTTGAAGCATTGAAAATACTCTTGGCAGATTAGTAGAATTTGGAAAAAAATTGTTGACTAATGATGCCATACTATTGTGTACATTATTTCAAGTTCTGCCGTTGCTGCACTCCGATGTCTTTCATACAATACCTCGGTGTTTGCTAATATATGCTTAATTTAAACATGTTAAAATGCATTACAACTTGTTATATAGCTTACTTAAAGGTAGAATTGATAGGCAGCCAGCACGAGGTAGGTAGAGATACAAATTGTAGACCAATATCCTGAGATGGACAAATATCAGTTAGTGCACAACTTATGACAGATGATGCTGTAGGTCCGTTGGAGACAAACATCCTTCGTTGCGGAGATGCATCTGATGCCGATAATGATAGTGATTAACTTGTTTAAGCTTCTTGACAATGAACACTATTTTTTCTTCCTACGCATTAGTGGTCAGTAAATTTACAGACTTGTTCCTCATATATAAGCTCGATGTTTGATCAGATACTGATTCATTTCCTTGTTTGCCATCTTTTCAGAAAAATGTTCCTAGCTTCAATTTGTAATATTTTAACATCTTTTGTTCCCTTTATTTTCATGCTTTGTGTCTCCCATATGCTCTCTGAATTAACTTCCGCATATCCCCTTATATGCTGCCACTTCCTGATGCGGTGTCTTTTACATGTGATGATCCACATACATATTTAATTATCTTTCGTCTAGTATGCGGTTGGTTTATATTTACTTCCGCAGTGTTTCATTGAATTTTCCTTTATAATAAGCCGCCCAGAGTATAATTCTCACTGTTGATTTATTTGACAATTGATTTAACTTCACTTGTCATATGTTTTATCACTTTGTGATGGCTACAAACATTAGTAATAATAATAACAACAACAGCAGCAACAGCAAAAGCAACAACAACAACAACAACAAACAACAATTATAATAATAATAATACGACTTATACTCCATCTGGGTCGTAGGGGTGCCACACTCATTGAGAGATCAGTACAGACAACTGCTTCTAATGTCATACAAACAGCTCTGTCCGCAGCCATTTGAAGGAACATAGAAAATAGCATGCACAGTCAAAACTTTGCTGTTATTAATGTATGATTTTTTGCCCGATTCATTTTCTCGTTCTACGTTCTACTGTTTGTTGCTAAATAATTTTATAAAGTGGAGTTGTGTCTTTGTGTGTTCAAACCAAACACGTTTACGCTTTTTTACAATGCTAAATGCGGTTCTTACGAATCTGCAGGTTTCTTTATTTGCTGCCGACGTTAAATTTGTCATTTGTTCTATATAACTAATTTTTAGCAACATCTTTCGCACATGTATTCAAACACAAGAATCCTTCTTTCCGTGTCAGCATTGAGTGTCCAGCTTTTATACGCATATAAAAGTAAACTTAGCATTAAGGTAAAGGTATGCCCCATGGAATAGTCGCGCATACTTCATCTGTCGTCCGGGATGAAGACACCTCTTCATGTACTAAGCATCTACAAATACTAGGTGTGAGTGGATGGTTCAAGCAAGAAGACCTGACCCAACTCTGAAGTCGACTTTTCCTAAATCGGAAATATGCTCGCGAAGAGAAAGGGTTCCGTACCCGAGGGGCTCAGGAAAAAAGGGACAACGATGGCAGTCCTGGCCCAACTCTACAGTCAAGATTTCCTACATGAAAAATACACTTGCAGAGAGAAAGGGTTCAGTACCTTCTGGGCTCAGGCACAAAATGGACATCGATTTCAGCTCTCGCCCAACTCTACTGTCAAGCTGTCCCATACCAGAAATACGCTTGCAGAGAGAAAGGGTTCAGTACCTGATGGGCTCAGGCGCTATTGGGACAAGGTTGCTCATCTTGAGATCGCCGTGCTCTCAAACACGTGGTATGAGACTCGAACTTGGGCGAGGGGTTCACGATGTCGGTGAACGACGCCTCGGGTAGGTGGACGAACGAGCCAGGGTCCAACTCTTCTGGCGAATTCGTCCTCATACGGAACCAGGCTCGCGGATGAGAAACGGTTCAGTACCCGATGGAGACATATTGTTTACAGCGGCATCTTGAAATCACATTATGAGAACATAAGAAAAGAGGCAATGAAACATATCTTGATAAGGGAAAAATATAAGGACATGCACGATAAACACATATTGCTGAACATCATCAAAAACGCTCAAAATACATAGAATACTGACGTTATTGTACTCGGGTTTCCAAATTGTAATCCTTCCCACACAACGAAGCCGCACGCTGCCTGCCGAAAGTATCACTCATAGCACGTACATCCGTAGATGCATGCGACAATCCTCAGGGATCGCATTAAAAAAATCAACTTGTATAAATAAGACGTCACGAGATAGATTCGAACGATTTACTTCTTGAGCAGAAGGTGAACATCTAAACGACTCTACACTGATCCTATCTAAACATACCCATGAAAGGGAAGAGAAAGAAACTAAATTGAACTAATATTAAATACTTGAAAAATTGTGTATATACATCCGTGATTGTTCACTTCACACGGCTTGGCACATGGTGATGAGCCGTTTGAATGTATCTTCTGCAATGAATACACTCATCAAACGTTTTATTTAGAAAAGAAGCCATTAACATTTTTTTATACAACAATAAATAAATGATGTGACAGGTGTGTGATGTAATTTCTTCTGGCGGCACCGTAGTACCAGTTCCTTCTCAACGTAACTCCTATGTCATTAAGGGCGACCAGTGGATCGGCTTTGAGGATGTGGAAAGTGTCGTTGATAAGGTAACATATTTTTTATCCTTTACGCGATTGTTCTCAAACTCCCACTAGATATGCCTTGTATAAAGACAATAGCAAGATTAGATTTTAACAGAGTGTAGTGCAATAATCCAATAATGCAGAAATTGCATAAGAGAAATGTGTATTTGTTGAAGGAGAGGGCACAATAAATGTCCTGTATATATAATACAAATGTTTATGGAAATGGTAATATAAGTACAAAATGGCCTGTACTTATGCTTCATGGATTATAGTAAAATACATAACAAGGTGAATAATTCAGAAATAATAACAATGTTAAACTCATTGTTGATGGGAAAAATCTATCGATTGTAAAAAAATATGTATTGGAAACACATAACTGCGATGAAGGTGGACAATAAAGAAGGAGAATTCCAAAAGATAGAGATGGACGTCTGACAGTATACAGAGGCTATTATGCAAAACATAGAAAATATGTCAGGAATAGCAGTTGAAGGCTATAATCTGAAAAATCTAAGATATGCTAACGATATAGTTCTGATTGGGGGACAAACAAGAACTTGAAGCCTTGATAGAAATGATAGTACAAGAAAGTTAAAACAAAAGTATCTGGCCAAACACGAAAAAAACAGAAGTAATGGTTGTTTAAAAGAAATACACAAAAAAATGAGTTAGTTAGTCGTCGGATCATCATCACTGCAAACTGGACACGTCCATAGTTGCTCCGATCTCTCCTAGAGTGTATCAGTCATTACACTTCTGCTGACAATACCAGTGTTATGCTGGTTGACCATCATTCTTCTGCGCCCTCCAAAATGTTCACTTCTAGGGACACCGCATTTCAAACCCTGATCTTTAATCCTGGCCATTGAAAAGGAATGATCATCCACATTAGTCTCATTCTCGCGTTCTTTATCTTTAAAGCAGTTCAAAACGTCAGCTCGATCCATTGCCCCACCGCCATGTGCCACAATCGCGCATGACACCAATTGATCCGCTCTTTAATTGTCTCAAACACCCACATGTTCTCGCACGAAAATAAATGTAACCACTTTCAGCCTCGACTTTCTCAAGGTCTCAATCCACTGTTCGCGAATGAGACCCACCTGTATCTTCTTAATCATACTCATAGAGTCACTAAAGATGCAGACCTGCGTTACCTTCTTTGTGTATATCCACTCAAATGCCATTGGTCACCGCCATAGTCTCCATGGTCATGCTAGTCGTAGTGACAGCAAAGGCACCACTCTCCTCCCTCATCCTTTTACCTGCACACTGAGCTGTGAACGCCCAAGCACTTCGAACATGTCTAATCACATATCCATCAGTGTATATAATCACAGCCCCCTCTTTGGTATTCTCACTGACCAAAGCCTGCACTTCTTTCTCCATAGATGTGGGACACCATTCTCTGCATTCCCTGCTAAGTGATATTACTATTTTGAAACAAGTTTTGAAATCTGTAGGTAGACTTATCCATTCCGCACCTGCTGCCACATTATGCAATCTGCATACGCTGTGTATGACACCCTCAGCACATTCCATCCACGACCTCCCTCTCTTGAGTCTGCTGCCTTTAACTTTCTGTATTTTGGAATGCAACGGGTGTTCCTTATCTTCATGCATTTGAAGGTACACCCGTGCACGGCAATACTGTAATCTGTGCTCAGCTTTTGGACAGTCATGTAGGTAGTGCATAGCTCTTGTCTATGTGTCTCTTGTGCACCAAAGTATGATACGCATTGCTGCATTCTTTATTCTACTCATTCTTTCGATCTGAGTTTGGTTAAGAGTCAGAATTGCCAGTGCATATTCCACCACAGCCACAACCAAACCCTGATAGAAAAGAAATATTTTCTGCTCACACTGCGCAGCAGCCATAATCTTCATTGCTGCTAAGCCTTTGCCTGCCCTTATGATAATGTGGTCAACATGTTCCCTGAAACTCAGGCTTCTGTCAAAAACACACTCAGATATATCACTGTGCTAGTTCTTTCTAAACTTTTCCCGGACAACGAAACTTGTGGCATGGGTGTCTTTACCATGTGATTGTTCAAGGAAAACCACGTCACGAATGCCTTAGACGGATTAACCACTGATCCCGTATCTCGACACCAATATTTCAGTCTTCCCAGCTCCTTCTGTAGTAACACGGCGTACTCTTCTCGATTTGTGCCATGTCTATACACCAGGATATCATCGTCTGCCAAGAGGTGTGATTTGATTGCCAGCGATATGTACTGTGTAAACAATAAAGAGTACAGGAGATAGAGACGATCACTGTGTCTGACCAGAGCTAATAACCGTAGTTGCCGATATGGGAAAAATGTGGAAAAATGGGTATCACTATCAATGACGCTAAAATAAATTAAACAGATAAAGTCAAGTATCTTGACCCTATTTTAAAAATCAGATGGCAGTTGCCCCAATGTAATGAAGAATAGGATAGGATAGGTCAAATAAACATAACAAAATTAGAAACATTCTATGCAATGGAGTAATATCAATGCCCTACACGAGTTTGAGTGTTAGGTTGTTATATTGAGCCAATTCTTCTCTATGGAAGCGAAGCATGAACGGTGAACAAAAGTGCCCAAGTTACGCTGCATGCAACTGAAAGGTGGTTTTTAAGAAGAATGATGAAAATTCTATGGGCAGCCAAGAAAACTAATGAATATGTTCTCAGAGATGTTGGAGTAAAGCGACACATTATAGCAAACATTAGAATTTTAGGGCATGTGATAAGGAAAGTAAAACGTGAGCATTTATTAACCACATTTAGAAAGCTCAAGGGGAGAAGAGACAGGAAGAAAACGAGATAAATTTTTGGATGTTTTGTCACAGAGGCTCGAAAAGGACGAAACCAACTGAACTTATTAACATCACAATAGACAGAGAGTTGTGGAGAAGCATACTCGCCTATTTCACTCGGCATGTCACTTGATTAATTGAATTCAAGAAACGGAGATACTGATGCTGCCGTTTTATTTGCGCTAAATTCAAAACATAACACCGCCAATGATAAATTAGACTACGATTACATTTAACCGCGGTTCTTGAACTCTTTCCACATGATTCCCCTGTGAAATGCAACTTTTGTGTGTGGATACCTTGATTGTTGAAAGTAGCACAATTTTGTACGTGTGCACCATGAGTGTAAGAAGCAGTGCAGGTTTGTGTGTGAGCACATGAGTGTTAAAAGTAGTACAATTGTGTGTGTTTGTGTACACCATGATTGTTAAAAATAGTAATATTTTGTGTGTGCAGACCCTGAGTATTAAAAGTAATGCAGTTTTGTGTGTGGACACTATGAGTGCTAAAAGTGGTACACTTTTATGTGTGTAGGCAACCTACATTTTAAAATTAGTACAATGTTGTGTGTGGACACATTGAGTGTTAGAAGTAGTATAAGTTTGTGTATGCACATTCTGCTTATTCAAAGTAGTACAATATTTTAAGGAAACCATGAGTGCTAAAAGTAGTAATATTTTGTGTGTGGACACCATGAGTGCTAAAAGTTGCAATATTTTGTGTGTGGACACCATGAGTGCTAAAAGTTGCAATATTTTGTGTGTGGACACCATGAGTGCTAAAAGTTGCAATATTTTGTGTGTGGACACCATGAGCACTAAACGTAGTACTATTTTGTGTGTGGACACCATGAGTGCTAAAAGTAGTACTATTTTGTGTGTGGACACCAAGAGGGATAAAAGAAGTACTATTTTGTGAGTGGACACCATGAGTGCTAAAAGTAGTACTATTTTGAGTGTGATAAACATTTCCTTAAATTGTTTCACTGTTGACGATAGACGATTTTCCATACCACATGAATGACATGGCTCCGGTATAGACCTGTTAACAGAACAACAGAAACAATGCCTCATTCGTGACATATTTGATTATTGTCGTGATTTCATTCGTTTATACACTTGGAGTCACTTGCGAAAAAAAGGCCAAGGATGAGCAACGAATTGCACAAAAATAAGCAAAAATAAGCCTTTCAGATCATTTCTACTTTCGTTACTTACATTCATTACTTACACAGGTCTTTACTGCCGACGGTCTCGCATCATGCCTAATCAAAATATTATTGCTTCTCTAAATCACTGATGGAAATATAATCCGGTTATCCTCCAAGCGTTACGCCTCTATCATCACACACGGATTTCCCCTGACCAAGTGGTTAAGTCGGTCGTTTTAGGTCGCGGAATAGCCTTTTCATCTAAAAAAGTGGATTTTTTCCCCGAGATTCCTGGGGATTATCGCTTGAAACTAGTGGGTACATGCTGTGAATGCCATTATCGGCAAGGTATGCTGTAAACATGGGTAACCAGAGTAGTGATTTCTCTGCGGACTTAGAGACGTATTTGATCAAATTGTGAAATATACTCATTGTCATGTGTTCCCATTACACACACTTACCTGCATCTTCTCTGTTAATAATTTTGACTTGTAATCAGCAATTCTTGCTGACTTCTTCGCTTGATTCTTTATTAGAAACTGGCCTCACAGCACGTGGGGCATTACTATAAGTGCTCCATCCTCTCTTCCAGCAGCCATCCGACTCGATAATGATTGAGTCTAATGCCGCTGAAACAGAAGTCGGCGTCAGGGCACAACTCTGGTCCTTGCGACAGGTTTCTTTGTTGTTCCGCCCTCCCTCGCCGTGCCAGTTACTAGTTCAAGCACAACGTCGGCCTGTCGAAACAACATGGTAACTGTTATCGAAGGTTACGACTACGGGATTGTATAGATGTCGTGCCATGAAGCTTCTATAAGAAGATAACCTCAATAGAAAGGCATGCCATCTACTAAGGTTTTATGTTGCATGGGTGGTTTGTCTAGCCATTGGTGAATCCCACAGACTCAACCGCATGCGCATCTTGCTGACTTCATTTGTTAGAAACCTCAGAATGATTCTTATTCTGGGACATCATCAACTTCTATTGTCCGAAACGACAGTTGTTTGTGAACCCCTAGAGGGTGTCATAATTTCTTAACAACTCAGTAGATTTCTCTTTCGTAAAATGCACACCTACTTCTCTAAGATTCTTAATCGCAACTTATAAATATACCACACTACTCTAACACAATAATTATATATCTATGTCACAACTTTAACACTCAATTCATTAAGATACTACTCAACTTTAACACTGATATGCTTAAACTATTTAGCAACTCTCATATCTTTCCCTTTACAATTCATATTCCCTATCAGATAAACTAATAACTATGGAGCTCCATTATGTAAGATCACAAAGTTCCCAAATACGCTCCAAATTTCCGACAAAGACTTGTTTAAAAACTCCAGGGGCTGGAATCCTTACAGAAAAGAGCCCTCCTTACTACAGCTTACATCACATTTCTGTAGATGTTGTTTCCTGTTCTGCATCTGAAACTAATCTCTGGTTAAACT
>CM067320.1:59577011-59643928 GCA_034231615.1 Meghimatium bilineatum
GTTATCATACTAAAAGAACACATTTTTCAGTACGTTGCCACTAACAACATAAAACATTTTGCCATGTTTTTATTTGTGGGCCTGCGGCATTTATCAATTTTAGTGATGTTCGTTATGTTTTATCAGTAGTTATCTAAATTAGATACCATACAAACCCATATTTCAGTACTTTTGCACAAACATCATAACACATTTACCATGTTTTATTTATTCGCGTTCAACAGTTATTACTATTTTTGCAATTACACAAGCCTAATTGGGTGATTATCGTTAAATTTTATCAGATGTCTAAGTTATGATACCAGACGAAGCTGTTTTTCAGTACGTTGCCATTAACAACATAATAACTTTTGACATGTTTTTATCTGTTGGACAATCACTTATCACTTTTTCACAACTAGACAAGTTGGTGGTAGCTCCTTTCAGTGTGATCAGACAGTATTTATCTCTTTTCTATACTTACAGTAGCGCATTTCACGACATTTAGATACAAAACACGGGTCCAATGAACTTATTTTCATATTGTAAACTGCATGTTTTAGCTGTTTTCAAACTTATTATCCCATACGAAAACACATTCCAGTATTTTTGCAGTAACAACATGACAAATTTTATCGTGTTTATATTTGTGTGACTGTACCATGTACCATTTTCCACAATTAACCAATCTGCTTTTAGTGATTTTCATTATGTTTTATCATTTGTCTAAATTATCATACCACACGAAACATATTTCAGATGATGTCACACCACGACAACCAACCGAGTTTTCTTTTTTAGCATGTAATATTTTGTCTCTTTTTCACAGACCCGAATGTTTTATGTTGTTAGTAATAAGAAGCCCGGGTCGGACCATCCTTACTAATAGGACAAAAGCTAATACAACCCATGAAATTATGAAATGTATACAACCACCTGGAGGTATTTCGGTACCCTAGAGATGTATCCCAGAACCTGGCTATGTTTCTACTTATGTATATAACGCCCATGTGTCAACATCAAGTTACAAGTACAAAGGCTGTACAAGTTACCAACACCCACAAACAAGCTTCAATCAGCCCACACGGAACACAACGGGCGTGCTATGACTATTTAATTTACAAATATTCTCTCAAATTGCTACATATTGAAATATAAAATGTAAAAAGGAGTTACAACAATGGTAGACAAAGGTGACAACAAAACCTTAAGCCACTAACCCCGCTATGCATAATATCACTTTTACAATTATCACCGTCCAAAACCACCAAATAAAACAGGCTTTCCGTGATAAGATTAATTACCACCCGCTGTGCTTCCATGCACTGACCACGTACTAAATTGAGATACAGCGGTCCTTTAATGATTTGTAGCTGTTCAGATTACCGGCCCTAGTCCTTCGTTATGTTACCGGCTTTAGTTAAATAGATTTGTTAGTTTTATTTTCAATGTGTATTTATATAAAGATTGCTACATACGCATATATTTAAAACAGGTTTTTCATATATTTCGTTGCCCGCGTTAACTTTCTTGTTTCTTGGTTTAATTTATATGGAAACACCATTTCACGCCCATTCATTAGACACCACACACGCATGTTTTATAAATAAACCAATACAAAGCATGGTTTAAATGTGGGTGCGATAGTCCACTAATCTAAACGAGACAAAATTTCTAGTGTGGAAAAGTTTCATAATTAGAATGGTGAGGTCGACACAAGTTCAGTTGTATGTGTCATTTTCTTTATCTTGGGTTATCAGGCTAAAGGTGAATCACAGGTTACAAATTTCACTGATATTGACCTTGATGTTTCACCTTTCACCTAAAAACAACGGAAAAGTTTCAGTGGAAAACCTTATAACCACTAAACAGATAGATGTCCAAGATGGCGGCCGACGCCTCAAGTACGCCGCAAAGATTACTTGATGCGTTGTGAGGTGTATTGAGGCGTCTACGTATCATCTTGAGCATCTATCTGTCTGGTCTGTGAAAAAGAGACAAAATATTACATGCTAAAAAAGAAAACTCGGTTGGTTGTCGTGGTGTGACATCATCTGAAATATGTTTCGTGTGGTATGATAATTTAGACAAATGATAAAACATAATGAAAATCACTAAAAGCAGATTGGTTAATTGTGGAAAATGGTACATGGTACAGTCACACAAATATAAACACGATAAAATTTGTCATGTTGTTACTGCAAAAATACTGGAATGTATTTTCGTATGGGATAATAATTTTGAAAACAGCTAAAACATGCAGTTTACAATATGAAAATAAGTTCATTGGAACCGTGCTTTGTATCTAAATGTCGTGAAATGCGCAACTGTAAGTATAGAAAAGAGATAAATACTGTCTGATCACACTGAAAGGAGCTACCACCAACTTGTCTAGTTGTGAAAAAGTGATAAGTGATTGTCCAACAGATAAAAACATGTCAAAAGTTGTTATGTTGTTAATGGCAACGTACTGAAAAATAGCTTCGTATGGCATCATAACTTAGACATCTGATAAAATTTAACGAAAATCACCCAATTCGGCTTGTGTAATTGCAAAAATAGTAATAACTGTTAAACGCGAATAAATAAAACATGGTAAATGTGTTATGATGTTTGTGCAAAAGTACTGAAATATGGGTTTGTATGGTATCTAATTTAGATAACTACTGATAAAACATAACGAACATCACTAAAATTGATAAATGCCGCAGGCCCACAAATAAAAACATGGCAAAATGTGTTATGTTGTTAGTGGCAACGTACTGAAAAATGTGTTCTTTTAGTATGATAACATAGTAAAAGTGGGTTGGTTACTTGTGAAAAAATTGTAAATGATGTACTTACACAAATAAAAAAATGTGTTATAATGTTTGTGTAAAAGTACTGAAATATGTTTTGTGTGGTATGATAATTTAGACAAATGATAAAACATAATGAAAATCACTAAAAGCAGATTGGTTAATTGTGGAAAATGGTACATGGTACAGTCACACAAATATAAACACGATAAAATTTGTCATGTTGTTACTGCAAAAATACTGGAATGTATTTTCGTATGGGATAATAATTTTGAAAACAGCTAAAACATGCAGTTTACAATATGAAAATAAGTTCATTGGAACCGTGCTTTGTATCTAAATGTCGTGAAATGCGCAACTGTAAGTATAGAAAAGAGATAAATACTGTCTGATCACACTGAAAGGAGCTACCACCAACTTGTCTAGTTGTGAAAAAGTGATAAGTGATTGTCCAACAGATAAAAACATGTCAAAAGTTGTTATGTTGTTAATGGCAACGTACTGAAAAATAGCTTCGTATGGCATCATAACTTAGACATCTGATAAAATTTAACGAAAATCACCCAATTCGGCTTGTGTAATTGCAAAAATAGTAATAACTGTTAAACGCGAATAAATAAAACATGGTAAATGTGTTATGATGTTTGTGCAAAAGTACTGAAATATGGGTTTGTATGGTATCTAATTTAGATAACTACTGATAAAACATAACGAACATCACTAAAATTGATAAATGCCGCAGGCCCACAAATAAAAACATGGCAAAATGTGTTATGTTGTTAGTGGCAACGTACTGAAAAATGTGTTCTTTTAGTATGATAACATAGTAAAAGTGGGTTGGTTACTTGTGAAAAAATTGTAAATGATGTACTTACACAAATAAAAAAATGTGTTATAATGTTTGTGTAAAAGTACTGAAATATGTTTCGTGTGGTATGATAATTTAGACAAATGATAAAACATAATGAAAATCACTAAAAGCAGATTGGTTAATTGTGGAAAATGGTACATGGTACAGTCACACAAATATAAACACGATAAAATTTGTCATGTTGTTACTGCAAAAATACTGGAATGTATTTTCGTATTTCAATTTAGACAACTAATAAAACATCGAAAATCCGCATAAGTGGCTTATCTAGTTGTGAAAAAAACACAAATAAATGTTAAGTTAAACAAATAAAACGTCTCAAATGTACTATGTTGTTAGTGAGAAAGGGCTGAAATGTGTTTTCGTGTGACTTGTTAATTTCGACATCTGATAAACACGCCGTTTGCGCTAATGAAATATGTTAATAAGAAACCTTTTAGTAGAGAAAAACAACTCAAAACACAAGAGAGAACATAATTGAAGCTGCACATGAGAACCTTGTTTAAGACTCTAGCGAAAATATACTAAGAATATATTGACCCAAAGTAGACCCTGTTAGAAGCTAGTGAGACCATAATGATAATATGGTAGAACATAGTTGAAGAGCATACAGAGACCATCAAGCGACCATGGCTGAAGCGTGTCCTGAGAGAATCCTGTTTGGAGAATATTAGCTTTTGTGGTGTATATATGACATGGGTTTTACATTAGTATGGTCAGGATTGGCCAATGTGAGAACCACTTTAACATAACCATAAAATAATGAGAACTATTGGCCAAAGGCACAGAATAATGTTTGCAGAATATTTTCTTTTGTGGTGTCAATGTTACATGTTTTACATTCTCATGGTCAGGTTTTTACAATGTGAGAACCACTTGAATATAAGCATAAAATAATGATAATCATTGGCCAAAGGCACAGAAGAATGTTTGGCGAATATAGATTTTGTTGTGTCTATATGTCAGGGGTTTTACATTGCATGGTCAAGATTTTACAATTTGAGAACCACTTGAATATAAGTATGAAATAATGAGAACCGTTGGTCAAAGGCACAGAAGTATGTTTGCAGAATATTAGTTTTTGTGGTGTCTATATGTCTCGGGGGTTTACATTGTTATGGTCAGTATTTTACAATTTGAGAACCACTTGAATGTAAGCGGAAATCCCAAACATACCCACTAAACAAATAAGGTCATGTTAATGTTAATACCCAGCAAAATCACCCCCACCGGCATAAGTGGGAGTAGGTGGGGTTATGCTAACCTCATTCACTGGAAGTGGCAGTGGACATGCTCTTTATCATGACTGTAATTATATTGCATTTGGCAGTTTTACAATCTGAACTTTGCGTGATCTTTCACATGTGGTTTAAAATTGGATCGTTTTATATAAAAGATAGTGTCATAAATAAATTTCAGTAGAAAAACCACAACATACCCACTAATCAGATACAGTTATAACATGTTAATACTCACCAAATGCAGTCCCACCGACACAAGGGGGAGAGATGGGGTTATGTAGACCTCATTCACTGGAAGGCGCAGTGGAAGTCTTTATCACGAGCCTAGCTCCTTGTATCAGCAAAACAAATAAAGGGACAATTCCACTACCAAATACCAGACCCACCCCACACACATTCGCATCATTAGATACACAATTTGACCGGATTCGGCCACAGCGACCGGGTATCGCTCCGGATCACACCCCGCCGCCGGTCGGTTCGGCCGGTTTCGATTGCCATCATATGGGATGTGCGGGCACACTCAGTACATTCAGCCGCACACTCGACAATTCACATCTCATTATTGTTATATGAGGTATATATTAGCCGGATAAGTACCAGGTGACGACCTTTACCCGACTTTTGTATGACACGTTTATTGTTATTTGGGCTATATTAAAGCCCGTTATGTAACAGCACGGGGCATGGTGCCACCTTTGCACGACCTCTCCGTATCCAGTATATTGTTATATGAGTTAAGTAGTATCCGGTTATGTAACATGGCGTAACATGACGCCCATTTACACCACCTCTCCAGGTCGAGTATAATGCTATATGGGCTATAATAAAGCACACTCGACACATTCGACACGACCTTTGGACGACCTCTCCAGATCAAGTATATTGTTATATGAGCTATATTAGCACATTCGGGCACATTCGCCACGACCTTTGCACGACCTCGTCATATTGTACAGATAAGTAACATGGCACGACCTTTGGACGACCTGCACGACCTCTGCACGACCTTTGCACGCCCACGACCTCGTCATATTGTACAGATAAGTAACATGGCACGACTTTTGCACGCCCTGCACGACCGCTGCACGACCTTTGCACGCCCTGCACGACCTCTGCACGACCTCTGCACGACCTGCACGACCTCGTCAGACCGAGTATATTGTTATATGAGTTATATCAGCACATTCGGGCACATATGGTGAGCAATGGTGAGCAATGGTGAGCAGCTCACCAATACTTTCTTCTTTGAGCCATCTAAATGGTGAGCATTGGTGAGCAAAACGGCCCCATTCATGCGTATATAACTACTTCCGCCTTCCGTTCTAGCTGCAATCGCAGTAAAATCCCATCTCCATTTATTCGTTGTTTTTTGGGTTGACTGAGCAATATGTGTATAATTTAACACTAAATGAAAGTATATATTATGCGCGACTGTAGTTGATGTTGGTTAATTTATAACTTCTGTAAGTTAGGTTTTACTAACATGTATCAAAAGTAATGTATTTATCATCATTCTGTTCCGTCTCTGCATCACATACTACAACCCACATCCTTTCTCTTATCTGTGTGGTGCACGCTAATATAATTGATTGCGTGTTATCAATCTCACGATGTTTCCGCTCTATTTGCCTCTCCCATTACTTCTCTTTCGCATCAGCTTTACCTTCAAGTGATGAGTTCAATAGGGATATTCCCGACAACACTGTGCCCATATTTATAGACTATCCCCAATATATGCGCCTTTTGTCCGAACACAACCGACTTGAGCATGCCTTTTGGAAAACGTTACCATATTTGAGGTTGGAACAACCAATATAATCTTCCCAAACAACTTTAATCTTCAGACGAGATGAATTCTCAGAAGTGATCCACTCTATTTTCAGGCAGTCATGTAAGATTGTGTGGACTCACATTTCCTGTCAAATGCTGATTATCTGAATTCTGATTTTTCCAGACAAGAAACACTTTTACAGTCTTCTCTTGTCATTTCTGTCATTCGTTGTATGTGTATGTTCTCACCTCGTGACGTTTTCTGTATTCTGTTTTAACTCAATGACTATATTATTATAATGAAATATGTTAATATTTTAACTAACTGAATATATTATTATAATAACGTGTTATGTTAATATTTTAACTCAATGACTTATCAACTTTCACCATTACTTCTCCACCCACACATCACGATGAAAATCAAAAGACAGATACTATTTACACTTTTTATACGAACACTCTGCTACCAGTGTCAAATATGGCCTATAACATCTTGGCATAAGAGGAAAATAATTATATGTGAAATGAAGTGCATGAGAAAAGCTGCAATGCTTACTAAACTAGATCAAATTAGAAATGAAGAAATTAAGAAAATAATTGTTATAATATCATGTATTGAACATATCGAGAGACAGCAAGTAAAATGGTTCGGTCACCTTATGAGAATGAAGCTTAACCAAATACCAATAAGAACATATAACAAAAGAATATTCGGGCATAAAACCGAAGATATGCCAAGAAAATGGTGGATAGAGAACATCAAGACAGCCTTGAACAAACATGCACTTAATGCAACCAAGGCGACACATCTGGCCGTGGAACGACAACTTAGGTTCCCACCCTCCATGCTTAATGGCAAGTAGGAATATGATCAACCATCATTCACCTGGTGACAGACAGAAGACTATATTAGGAATATTATGTCGGCCCTAACGTTTTTTCAATACTGTGTCATCAACCACATCACTGCCGGCCAAGGAGTCTGCTCTTTCATTGTCTCTGATCCCTACATGTTCAGAGCAGTACATCCATGTAACACTTTGGAAAATTGAGTTAACCAGTGTCGTCGCCCATTCCATTTTATTGTCAAACCATTCCATTCCAGTCTTATGCATTTAATTATATGCGTAATATATATATAAATATATATATATATCTATATATATATATATATATATATATATATATATATATATATATATATATATATATATATATATGAGACATGTATAAGAAGATATTTCGGTACATATTTATCTCACGCAGGATCCCCCGTATTATCAAATTGAAGAAGGACAATCCACAATTAAAGGTCATTATGGTTGTCGGATGCGAAAGAGGAGGAACATTACCCTTCCTGCCTTTAGTGAAGAACCTATCAACTATGCAAGCATTCGCCATGAACGCAATCAAATTTCTGAAAGACAAACAATTTGATGGTCTCGAAGTGAATTGGCAATATCCAAGCTTTAACGGAGGTTCTGTTAGGGACAAGTCCATGTTAACTCTACTGTTAGAGGTATAAATTATAATTTTACTGTGTTTGCTGATATACTCGATGCTGTTGCATTTAAATGTGTATATATATATATATATATATATATATATATATATATATATATATATATATATATATATATATATATATATATATATATATATATATATATATATATATATATATATATATATATATATATATATATATATATATATATGTATATGTAGCAACATTGTTGTAAGCTTGCGAACAATCGTGTCAGCTCTATACATGAGAATTTAAGGCAATTGTGAATATATAACCATTTGGGGCGTGTGCGTTAGCAGAGCTAAGCATAGTATTTCTGTAAGCTTTACTCACTCACTCGTAAATAAAGATGTATGTTCATATTTTATAAAACAACAACATTCTTAAGGATGATCACGTCAGCAATATCCTGGGTCACCTATACTTACCTTAATGATCTGTTCCCAAGTTTCGTAGGTTTGATAAATTATTTCCAGATGAATTACTTTTCAAATCACAGAATTAAAATTGAACCACTGTACTAAAATGAGATACAACGGAATCCGTTCCTCATTGAAGCGTCTTTTCTCGTCTAGTCGAGATAAACATAAATCTGTCCGTAGGTACATGTTTTTATTATACTCTGGTCGATTAATCCCTTACTGGTAAATCCCCCCTCATCTAGACGATGATTAAATCAAGGATTTATTGATATATAAGGTATTCGATTCAAGGTGCATGCATTGATGTTTCTATTTGGATATCGATTATGTGTTACTTGCCGGAACAGAGTTATAAGTACATCTTGGCTGAATCTTTCAGTTACAGCTTAAGTTATCGGCGCGATGATTGTCTTCTTTAATACATATACCTATTTTTAATGCAATTATACAGAAATATAGTTGTACGAGACAGGCACCTACAAACAATTGTCAGTTAGTTATATTACAATTTATGTAGTTATTTCTTCAGTCACATCACTAACATGTCAATGACAAAACTCATATTTGACAAATTTCTATGAAAATTTCCATTAGATATAAATATACGTGTTAATAATGCTGAGAAAATAATTTATTACAGCAGTTGAGAATAGCTTTCTCGAAAGATTCTCAGAACACAGGAAAACCCAAATTGTTGTTGAGTGTGTCCATTGCTAGCAGGAAAGGGTCTATTGATTTTGCATATGAGATTGACCAAATAACAAAGTAAGTTTAATCTGTAATATAGCATGATATTGATACATTTTAAAGTACGTTTAATACGAAATATACCACTGCCACCAAAACTGCGTTGATATCAAATCCGTTCAACCACCTAACACACATCTGGAAATAAAAAAAACAATAAGTAAATCTACCACACTATGACTGTTTACCTCCAATGTAATATCTACATTAACATACAGATGCAAATGTTGGAACGTAAAAATATAAATGGAGAAGAAGTTATATTCTTTTGGAAATAAATGTCTTTGAAAACTCTTAAATATTGACTAGGAAGAATTTATGTCCAACAAGCAAATACGAGAAGACACCGACCAACAGTATGTGTCTACAACAATAAGAAGAAACTGATGGACTTATATCGGACATATATATTTTGAATGAATAACAAAAGACTGTCAAAAGACTTCAAGCAAGAAAATGCGCACCATCTGTCAAAAAAAAATTAAAAATAAATAGGAAGACAGACAAACTCTTGGCAGAGCAACCATCAAAGAGGGTATGCTTATAGGTGGATCTCAATGACATACGTGAGCTACACAGAGTATCACATCGGTCGAGCTGGCTCTGAAGGAACTTGAATATATAGATATTATTGCTGTTCAAGTACAAATAAACACGAATTAATAATGATTACATTTAAATTAAGAGTAGCCATTTTTAACATAAATATCACGACGTGGGGTATGTGGCTATGTCGGTAGCGATACGTCCAGTAGTAGAAAATATCCAACACGATTTACAATGGATACGTTTTACGATTGTAACTACTGCACAGCACACGAAACATGTTGCAATCTATGGCTAGCCTGCTGCTAGCAATACATACGCTGACTGGCATTCAGTGAAAATTGTACATACACACATATAATATATTATAATTGTCCACATTTTTATATTAATGGTTACGAGTTTTCAACAGGAGTATTTAGACCTGAGAACTGTTAGTTAGACAGGGACATATGGGATAGTTAATCATACCAAATAAGTTCGGCATAACCAGTAGTCAATTGATGGCGGAGATTTAGCACAGTGAACCCTATCTTGGCTACAGTGGCTAGGAGCAGTACAAAGGTTGAAACCTACCTTCCTGGAGGTGTGATAGTTATTATCTGGCTCTGTCCCGGGGTGGGCCGAAAACCCAAAGACTTTCCAGCAATATAATGAGCCCATGGAACGCTGGATCAGCAACCAACCAACCAACCACCAAATAAGTTAAAAATACATTTAAATTGATGAAGATATATGTTTTGAATGTGGCTCTCTTGTTTAACTTGGCATATTGTCAGTTCTCGTATTTGCTTGTTTTTCACGGAGACAACTGCAAAGATTCATGTTGAAAAGAAAACTCAGTTATCATTATTTTTCCTCAGTATTGTTGATTTTATGAATACCATGAGCTATGATTATCATGGAGGCTGGGAGAAGAATGTTGGTTTTAACTCTCCTCTGTACGCTTACACCGAGGAAAGAGGATACAGTAGATATATGAATCTGGTATGTATTTCATGTTTTTTTTTTATCCCCAGAATCGACGACTGAAGAAGCTCTTGTTGTTAATATTAAATAGAATGCCCCCCCCCCGCCCTCACAATATTTCATTCATATACAGAAGACTCAAACTCTATACATAAAAATATAACATTGTCAGATAATATCCGACAAGGCGGGGTGTGCCGGAGTAACACAACCAATAATCGATCAATTATAAGTTGATGTAATGATGCTACTTATATGCTGTATCAAATAAAACAAATAACAATAAAAAAGGAACACTGGCTTTTCCACATTACGGTCCAACTGGGACCTTTGCCAAGAAGCGATGGTTTCTCACAGAAGCCATTTCATGAAATGAACTATATTTATTGTTGATGAACCATCTCTCTGCCCAGAAGAGTGTGATATTCTCCTATCAGGACGGACACACAAGAATGCCTACCTTCAGTAACTAAAGACTCACCACTAATCTACCCTTACACACCCATGACAACATTGTATAAGTACACAACTCAGATACACAACTGAGAAGAACATGCGTTTTTGTCAGGAAGAATATGTACTCGTACTATCAATAGCTACCTTCTAATAGCTAAAGGGATTATATCATCATCAGTATGTGTTCACAACTACCTGCTCTCAAGTAAAGGGATTAGTTCATAATCGTCATACCTCTATGTGAGTTGGTAAACCTGGGAGTAAATTATATTTCTAGCAACGTGTAACTAGCTAACTCAAAATTCTGGTTCCGTGGCTAACTACACTGACACAGATCACTTACAAATACAGGCGATGCAATGTATTTCCAAAATACTCCTTAATATTATGAAGCATATAATTTGGTCTTTTTTTCCATTATTATTGAAGGGGAAGTTCTTCTTAAAGAATTATAGTTGTGCTAATGAAACGGAGATGTGACCTCTATCCTATGCGCTAACTTCTGCGCAAAAGGAAATGGATGAATGAATAAAACGGAGGAAAGTATGGAATTTGGGCACGGCAATATAGGATGCCTGAGAATCGTTTTTAATAAAGAAACAGATCAATTGATATGCGGCAGGTGGTTACGATGAACATTGCTGTGTCGATGAGAATACATACAGTAGAATATCAGAGTAAAAACGTTTACATTTCTATACTCTTACAAATAGTTTCTACAGGAGAGTCCACGAAACAAACTTCTAGTATGTTATATATATATATATATATATATATATATATATATATATATATATATATATATATATATACGAAATATATAGTCGTCATAACAGTGATCTAGATTAATATTATATATATCCATAAATATTTGAAACTAATACTTCATGAGAAAACGGTGTAAGATGGAAATCTGAGGGCAGTCACAATTAATGAAGTCTAAAAACATGAATACAAAAAGTGAACAATTAAGTGAAAGAAATAACCCGCAAGCGAACAATAATACGTAGACGGTGGAAGGGAATTGGTGGTGAATTTTCTTGCCGCCACTCTCTAATCAATAGTAACACAGATGGATAATAATAATTTACATATCTCTAAACTTCGCATCATTTCTAACACTACTACTTCTACTACCACTAAGTCGAGTATCATCCTTGTTTAGAATACATTTGTCTCAAGTCCTTATACCGTATATTAGGAATACGTCGACTTGAAATTATGCAAAAAATATAAGAAATACTATTTCAATGAAAACTAGTCACTTTTTGAACATAACATCACACCTAGGTATATGGTTATATCATTCTTAGAAGTAAAACGTGAACATCGAATAAATGAAGTGAACAACATCGCGCTGAGAGAAAGCTGCATGTGCAAGCAACTTGTCATGAAACTGGTTGAATGATAATCGCGATCACGTGAATGTGAAAGAATCGCAGACGTACCATTACATACTTATCAACGTGTTTACCGTTTCCGCAAAGAAGGTTGGCTGCAGCAGTCAGCTAACATCCCCTGTCTCTTGTCTTGATGGTGCACGCTGCTAAACTGTAACCTATCCATCTCGTAATGTTATTCTCCCACTTTTATCTCTGCCTCTCTTGCTCGCCTTTCTTCGACGTTACCGTTAAGTAAGGTATTCAACAAAGTGTTATGTCTTTTAATGTGTCCAAAAATTTTGTTTTCTGATCTATATTTCCTTTAATAATTATTTCTTCATACTAAATGTTTTTAGCGCCAGAGGGCAGCGCCAACTGAAAATAGAAAGTGAACAGGACATGGGAACCACAAGTTCTTTTTTGGTTGTGACAAGCTTCTAGTTACCTGTTTTCCAAACAGAGACCCAGACCCAATAATGGGCATCTAACAAAACTGGCCTAACTCTAATGTCGAGCCGTCCTATACCGGAAACATACTCGCGAAGAGAAAGGGTTTCGTATCCGATAGGCCCAGGCCAAAAATTAGGACAAAGATGGCAGTCCTGGCCCAACTCTACTGTCAAGCTTTTCTATACCGTAAATACACTTGCAGAGAGATAGGGTTCCGTACCTGATGGGCTCAGGTACAAAAGGACAACGATTTAAGCCCTGTCCCAACTCTACTGCCAAGTTTTCCTATACCGGAAATACACTTGCAGAGAGAAAGGGTTCAGTACCTGATGTGCTTAGGCGCTATTCGGACAATGTCGCTCAGCTTGAGAACGCCTTGTTCTCGTGTGGTGTGAAACTCGAACTTGGGCGAGGGGTTCACAATGTGGTGAACGACACCTCGGCTAAGAAGGCGAAAGAGCCAGTGTTCAACTGTTGAGCTCTTCCTCTTAAGGAACCAGGCTCACGGATGAGAAACCCGGTTCAGTACCCGATGGGCACAGGCACAGTACGTCTAATTACACGAGGCAAGTTCATAGACGGTGGAACACCTCGTGCGAGATAGACGTGAACAACAATCGTCTAGGCGAAGAGTCACCACACACCCGTGTGCCTGGCGACAGATAGGGAGACTGTCACAGGCTATGGTAGCCCACCCGAATTGTAAAGGCATGCCGAAATCTGATGCTAGGCCTACAATGTCCATAACGGTGGCACAATGTAATCTCGCTCCCGACGGAAATCGCATGGATATCCATGCTGGTTACAATGGAGCGAACGCAAAACAAACAAACATTTCATAATAACTGATACTTAAAACATAGCAATTATTAATGTGATGGACTTAAGTGAAGATAATGCAATCACTGAGAAATTTGGTGTGCAACTTTGATTTTCCCACGATGTATGATTTATGGCTCGTACTTTAGTGACATGTTACCACTATTTGTACTTACGAAGGAATTGAGTCTTTTTTCCATTTCGAACATAGAAGCCGACAAGTGTACCGTTACTTATATCCAGTTCATGTTTTCATATTTTTTTCATGTTAATGAAAAATTAATGCCGTTATATAAGCTTCCCAAGAGTTCTGTGGTAACATACGTTTTTCTATTACAATATTTATTCACTTATACACGGTAATATACGGTAAGTAGCTACACGCTATAATATATAATTATATAAACGTGTATTCAGTGTGCTCCACACATAATGATAATGATATTGTGGCAATAAACAAAAAAGGTGCATGACGTCCAAAATTTAGATATATAATACTTGTATTAGCTGTGAATGTTGGACAGCAGAACAGTGCAAAATTATATTGAAGCAGCAAAATGTGGTTTTGTAGAGGAATGTTACGAACACATCATCATCATCATGCAGTGCCGTCTCCGCAACGGTTGGCTGCAACATATCTTCAACATCCCCTGTCTCTTGTTTCGGTGGTGCACACTGCTAGACTGTAACCTGTCCATCTTTTGATGTTACTCTCCCACTTGTATCTCTGCCTACCTCTTGCTCGCTTCCCTTTGACTTTATCCTCAAGTAAGGTCGTCAATAAGGTGTCATGTCTTTTATTTGCCTTTTATATTGCATTTGCCTGATCTTTATTTCTCTTAGTAATTCTTTCTTCATATTAAGTGTTTTAGCTCCTCTGTATTTGTTTTCTTCTCTTTCCATGATGTTCACCTATTCTCCTACATACCCACATCTCAAAGGCATCCATTATGTCTTCTAATTGTTTATTTAGTATACATTTTTCGGATCCATACATTAATATAGAATAGATGTAGCATTTTATAATTCTCATTTTCAACTTGTTTGTAATTTGTTTAGATTTTACTATTTTCCTCATGTCATTGAATGCACTCTTGGCCATTCCTATTCTCTTCTTAACTTCTGTTTCACATCTGCCATCATTTGTGACTATGTGTCCAAGATATTGATATTGTTTTACTTGGTGTAGTTTCTCTCCATGTATGTTACGTTTAGTTTCTGTTCTTATGTGTCCTGCTGATTATCATGGTTTCTGTATTTTGGATATTTATATTCAGTCCATATTTATTACTTGATCTATTAGTCTTTGTAGTTCATGTTCACTTTCTGCTAAAAGAACAGTGTCATCTGCATTTCTCAGGTTGTTTATATTTTCCCATTGAAAATAAGAACACATGGACAGATGAAAAGCGCAAAGAAGATATTTTGAAAGAAGTTAATTTAAGAAAAAAGTTGCTTACCTGTATAAAAAAGAGACAGTCCACATGCTTGACACATTATGAGAAGAGGCAAAATGGAAAGAATTTGTAACCACAGACAACTTGAAGAGCAACAGGGGTATGTGGATACCAAGAGAGGATATACTTGACAGCTTAACATTGCGGCATGGGAGTAATTCGGTATCGGGAATTAATGACAACACACAAAATAGAAGGCTTGGAAAGACATGAAAACCAACGCCGTGCGGCATAGATCACAAGAAGAAGACGTGTATTACAACTATAGTCCGTTCAGAATCGTTTGCCGAGATGTTATGATTTATAATTCAAAAAGTTCTTGATGATTTCACATGAATTTTGGCATACGTTGTTAAAATGTCCATGTCGCGAAAACATATGTGTTACTTGATGTCTAGCTGTAACGGTTATTTGAAAACGGCGAATTCTTTTGATGTTTGCCCATGTAAATATTATTTCGACCATAAACAAAATATTTTACAGTAATCTAGTGCAATGATGACCCATAGGCGTGTCCACAAAATTTTACATGGTGGCTGGTGTAAAAAAAATTTAAAATATATCTTTTGTTCGTAGAGTCAATTTGATATTGTTCCATGCTCTTGGTGTGAGTTTCACAAATGTTGTCGCTGCCTTTGAAATAAGTACATATACTTCTTTATGTAAGGAAATTTTGTCTGTAATAGTTGATCCAAGATATCTGAACTTCTGTATTGAATCAAGCGGGCTAATTTTTATAAGTAATGGTTGATGGTTTGCTTATAACATTTTTTTGAATTGCTTGGGTGGTATTGAGCAATGAAATGTTTTACAAATCAACTTGTAAATTTTGCAAATCAAACTTTTTTTAGTGTAGACTTAATCAGAGTAATGATCATTGATAATCAGACGAGTCAAATAGGTCGATTACTGTTTTCGGCTGAACAAACAACAAACCTTCCTTTTTCCAATATTCCTCTTCTTGGCGTAACACATGATCCTCACATTTCACCCAGTAGTCTTTATGTATATTTGATAGAGCCTGATTTGTAAGTGTCTCAATATCACATAATTTGAAAGTTGTATTTGTAGATGCTACGTGTCCTTTAACTTTTGCCCAAATTAGCTCTATAGGATTTAAGTGTGCATGATATGGAGGTAGTCTCAAACATCTATGACCATGTTCTTCAATTAACTTGTCTATTTTAAATATCTTTGTTCGTTGTGTCTGTTTTACAAGGTTAAGCAATTCGGGTTTCAAGTACCTGTCGGTAACTGGTATGTGTTCTTTTATGAGCCACGTTTTGATTGCATCTTTTGTACTTGATGATGTTGGGATTCTATCTTCTACGTTCACTACGTTATGGTATGAAGCATTGTCCATTATCAGACAAGAAGGTCTATCTAATATTGGAAGAATACTTTTTTCGATCCAGTCTTCGAATATGTGCCCATTCATTTCGGAGTGGTAGTCTCTATTGTCAATGGATTTTGAAATGAAAATTAGATGAGCATTCTGCAACAACCCATTATGTCTGCTACCTGCATGTGCAACTATCAAACGTTGCCCTTTACTCTTGGTACTGATCTTTTAATACTTCCATCTGCTAACTGCCATTCCTTTTCATTTGTATGATGAGCGTTGATCCAAGTTTCATCTAAATACACAATATCATAACCATTCTCGCGCATTCCCTTCACTTCACGTAAATACTTGCTTCTAAGAGCTACCAGATGTGGCTTTTCACAAATAATGTTTTTTCCACCAGCATACTTTCTAAAGGTGAAGCCTGCATTTCTTACAGTTTTCCATAATAAAGTTTTTGATATTTCAATGTCGTTATTAGTTTTCAGCCAAATCTTCAACTTTCTAAGTGTCACTTCTTCGTTTTTATCAAACATTCTACATATTTCTCTTTTTACTAGGTCCTTATCGAAACTGTCTATCTTCTCTTTCCTTCCTTGCTTTCGTGAATTTGTTGAAAATAAATATCCGCTTGCTTCCACTATTCGATCAAATGAACGTTTACACAAACCTAAAATATGCATTGTTCTCTTCTCAGGATTTGATAAAGAACAATAAAGATGTCCCTTTTTATGCTCTCTGCAGAAGTATTGATAAATCTTTATAGCAATGTTATGCTCAGTAAAATATTTCGCTTTCAGATTCATTCTCACATAGACTTGCAGAAGGTAATATGCTTAGTGCCGCCAACTTTCTGTAAATATTGAGACGTGCCTCTGACTTGTGACTTGAAATCGAGTAAATAGCCGTTTTTGATTTCACATAATTCTAAGTTCAGGAAAAATAATATTTGGTGCTAAACGGGAATTTCCATATGTAACATTGCTTTATACAAATGTACAGTGGAAACAACTACTTTTAGAACGGTGCACATTCTACCGTGAGGGTCATGCCTTTATATTTAATAATCAGCTGTGAGATGTAAGCATCTACATAATCCAGCGGTTGTTTATAATTTAGATTAACTTTTTTTTAATATAGGTTAAATAAGGTATCTTTGATACTGGATCACATTTCTTTGATAAAAAAATATTTCTATAGCGACATTATTATTCTAAACCTAACTTCAAATGATCAATCCAAATGAACAATACGTTTTTGATAAAAATAATTTAACATCTCGGCAAACGAATCTGAACGGACTATAACTTTTTGGGTCATGCCCTGACATTCTATCTGAAACGAAACTAAGGTTATTTAATAATTAGATGATAAATTCATCTTACACTAATTTGTTTTATATTTTTGACAATCTAATCAGAATTGGACAGCCAACTATTTGGTATTGCTGAAAGCTATCAAGTCACATTTGAATATTGGTATCCCCAGCTATGGTCGTTCATTTACTCTAGTAAATTCTAGTCAACATAAGGTTTTATCACCAGCGTATAGAAAAGGAAATGCTGGCGAAGTTACTCAAACATCAGGATTGTTGGCTTATTACGAGGTAGGAAAAACATACGAAATCAACTCAGACGATGAACATCACATTTGAATGTTTCACCTAAAAAAACGTATAACGAAATGTTAAAAACAAAAAAGTATCCTCTTAATACCCTTAGCAACGGAGGTATTCTTAAGGATACGATGTAGAGCCACCGCCATTTTGCTGAGATCCTCCTATTCTTAGTTTCTCAGAAAATAAATGCGCCTGGATGCTTATAATAAAACATCTAGACAAATTGTTTCCCTGGGAAACTAAGAAGAACATTTCAGCAAAATGGCGGCAACCCCTCAACGTATCCTTAAGGATGCATCCGCAGATAAAGTGTTACAAACACTTGGCTGAATAAATTAATACTGTGCTATAAAATACATTTTTTTTTCAACATTCATAGCTTATAACTACGTCTACTACTACTACTACTACTACTACTACTACTACTACTACTACTACTACTACTACTACTACTACTACTACTGCTGCTGCTACTACTACTACTACTACTGCTACTACTACTACTACTACTACTACTACTACTAATACTACTACTACTACTGCTGCTGCTGCTACTACTACTACTACTACTACTGCTACTACTACTACTACTACTACTACTACTACTGCTGCTGCTACTACTACTACTACTACTGCTGCTGCTGATGCTCTACTACTACTACTACTACTACTACTACTACTACTACTACTGCTACTACTACTACTACTACTGCTGCTGCTGATGCTCTACTACTACTACTACTACTACTACTACTACTACTACTACTACTGCTACTACTACTACTATATCTCGCCTTGTCCTCAATGAAACACTTTGCTGCATCAGTTAAACTGTAAGCCCTTAAAATATGTCTCAATTATCTCAACCTCCTTGTTTACTGGCATTTTGTGTTGTGAGTTCGATGTCTAATATTTCTTGTGGACAACTATATAAATATATATATACGTACATACATAAATAATGTGTTATAAATAATGCAGTGTTGGGTGTGATGTTTTATATTGTTGACAATTTATCAAAAAATTACGATTATATTTTTTCATCTATATTATTTTAAATATACAATTGTTGTGTTTACTGTTGCTTACATAGTATCGATACCGATTGAAATATGATAAATAATACATAAAACCAGACCATTCAATTACATACAATATAATAAACAAATGAAATTACATTAACATTTAGAAGTGATGATTGGACGATGAAACGGAGAGGAAATTGAAAGAATAATGTTATTTACCTTTGAAATATATCATAGAGATTATCAAGTGATACATTATTTCCAGAATACAGTCCTCATTGTGGACACTGAACAGCTCTTGAGTCTGCATGAGTTGACTTGTTGCATCCTAATACATTCTTAACTCAACTGAAATACGTGTTGTCCACCGTTGTCTTGTGAAGGCTTTTTGCCTTCTACCAGTGACCATGCTTTACATTATTAGTTTTTCAATGCTGGTATGGGAATCGCACTGTAGTGGTTATTACATTGTCTGTAAAATGATTATGAGGTAGATGGTTCTAATAGCGTTTGTTTACAGAGTTCATTTTTCGGGAGATTCCAGTAGACTATGTTTTGAAGCATTGAAAATACTCTTGGCAGATTAGTAGAATTTGGAAAAAAATTGTTGACTAATGATGCCATACTATTGTGTACATTATTTCAAGTTCTGCCGTTGCTGCACTCCGATGTCTTTCATACAATTCCTCGATGTTTGCTAATATATGCTTAATTTAAACATGTTAAAATGCATTACAACTTGTTATATAGCTTACTTAAAGGTAGAATTGATAGGCAGCCAGCACGAGGTAGGTAGAGATACAAATTGTAGACCAATATCCTGAGATAGAAAAATGTCAGTTAGTGCACAACTTATGACAGATGATGCTGTAGGTCCGTTGGAGACAAACAGCCTTCGTTGCGGAGATGCATCTGATGCCGATAATGATAGTGATTTCCTTGTTAAAGCTTCCTGACAATGAACACTTTTTTTTTCTTCCTACGCATTAGTGGTCAGTAAATTTACAGACTTGTTCCTCATATATAAGCTCGATGTTCGATCAGATACTGATTCATTTCCTTGTTTGCCATCTTTTCAGCAAAATGCACCTAGCTTCAATTTGTAATATTTTAACATCTTTTGTTCCCTTTATTTTCATGCTTTGTGTCTCCCATATGCTCTCTGAATTAACTTCCGCATATCCCCTTATATGCTGCCACTTCCTGATGCGGTGTCTTTTACATGTGATGATCCACATACATGTTTAATTATCTTTCGTCTAGTAAGCGGTTGGTGTATATTTACTTCCGCAGTGTTTCATTGAATTTTCATTTATAATAAGCCGCCTAGCGTATAATTCTCACTGTTGATTTATTTGACAATTGATTTAACTTCACTTGTCATATCTTTTATCACTTTGTGATGGCTACAAACATTAGTAATAATAATAACAACAACAGCAGCAACAGCAACAGCAAAAGCAACAACAACAACAACAACAAACAACATTTATAATAATAATAAGACTTATACCCCATCTGGGTCGTAGGGGTACCACACTCATTGAGAATTCAGTACAGACAATTGCTTCTAATGTCATACAAACAGCTCTGTCCGCAGCCATTTGAAGGAATGTAGAAAATAGCATGCACAGTCAAAACTTTGCTGTTATCAATGTATGATTTTGTTGCCCGATTCATTTTCTCGTTCTACGTTCTACTGTTCGTTGCTAAATAATTTTATAAAGTGGAGTCGTGTCTTTGTATGTCAAAACCAAACACGTTTACCCTTTTTTTTCAAATGCTAAATGCGGTTCTTACGAATCTGCAGGTTTCTTTATTTGCTGCCGACGTTAAATTTGTCATTTGTTCTATATAACTAATTTCTAGCAACATCTTTCGCACTTGTATTCAAACACAAGAATCCTTCTTTCCGTGTCAGCATTGAGTGTCCAGCTTTTATACCCATATAAAAGTAAACTTAGCATTAAGGTAAAGGTATGCCCCGTGGCATAGTCGGGCATACTTCATCTGTCGTCCGGGATGAAGACACCTCTTCATGTACTAAGCATCTACAAATACTAGGTGTGAGTGGATGGTTCAAGCAAGAAGACCTGACCCAACTCTAAAGTCGACTTTTCCTAAATCGGAAATATGCTCGCGAAGAGAAAGGGTTCCGTACCCGAGGGGCTCAGAAAAAAAAGGGACAACGATGGCAGTCCTGGCCCAACTCTACAGTCAAGATTTCCTACACATGAAAAATACACTTGCAGAGAGAAAGGGTTCAGTACCTTATGGGCTCAGGCACAAAATGGACATCGATTTCAGCTCTCGCCCAACTCTACTGTCAAGCTGTCCCATACCAGAAATACGCTTGCAGAGAGAAAGGGTTCAGTACCTGATGGGCTCAGGCGCTATTGGGACAAGGTTGCTCAGCTTGAGATCGCCTTGCTCTCAAACACGTGGTATGAGACTCGAACCTTGGCGAGGGGTTCACGATGTCGGGGAACGACGCCTCGGGTAGGTGAACGAACGAGCCAGGGTCCAACTCTTCTGGCGAATTCGTCCTCATACGGAACCAGGCTCGCGGATGAGAAACGGTTCAGTACCCGATGGGCACATATTGTTTACAGCGGCATCGTGAAATCACATTATGAGAACTTAAGAAAAGAGGCAATGAAACATATCTTGATAAGGGAAAAATATAAGGACATGCACGATAAACACATATTGCTGAACATCATCAAAAACGCTCAAAATACATAGAATACTGACGTTATTGTACTCGGGTTTCAAAATTGTAATCCTTCCCATACAACGAAGCCGCACGCTGCCTGCCGAAAGTATCACTCATAGCACGTACATCCGTAGATGCATGCGACAATCCTCAGGGATCGCATTAAAAAAATCAACTTGTATAAATAAGACGTCACGAGCTAGATTCGAACGCTTTACTTCTTGAGCAGAAGGTGAACATCTAAACGACTTTACACTGATCCTATCTAAACATACCCGTGAAAGGGAAGATAAAGAAACTAAATTGAACTAATATTAAATACTTGAAAAATTGTGTATATACATCCGTGATTGTTCACTTCACACGGCTTGGCACATGGTGATGATGCCGTTTGAATGTATCTTCTGCAATGAATACTCTCATGAAACGTTTTATTTAGGAAAGAACCCATTAACATTTTTTTTAATACAACAATAAATACATGATGTGACAGGTGTGTGATGTAATTTCTTCTGGCGGCACCGTAGTACCAGTTCCTTCTCAACGTAATTCCTATGTCATTAAGGGCGACCAGTGGATCGGCTTTGAGGATGTGGAAAGTGTCGTTGATAAGGTAACATATTTTTTATCCTTTACGCGATTGTTCTCAAATTCCCACTAGATATGCCTTGTAGAAAGACAATAGCAAGATTAGATTTTAACAGAGTGTAGTCCAATAATCCAATAATCCAGAAATTGCATAAGAGCAATGTGTATTTGTTGAAGGAGAGGGCACAATAAATGTCCTGTATATATAATACAAATATTTATGGAAATGGCAATATAAGTACAAAATGGCCTGTACTTGTGCTTCATGGATTATAGTAAAATACATAACATGTTGAATAATTCAGAAATAATAACAATGTTAAACTCATTGTTGATGGGAAAAATCTATCGATTGTAAAAATATATGTATTGGAAACACATAACTGTGATGAGGGTGGACAATAATGTAGACGAATTCCAAAAGATAGAAATGGACGTCAGACAGTATACAGAGACTATTATGCAAAACATAGAAAATATGTCAGGAATAGCAGTTGAAGGCTATAATCTGACAAATCTAAGATATGCTAACGATATAGTTCTGATTGGGGGGAGCAAACAAGAACTTGAAGCCTTGATAGAAATGATAGTACAAGAAAGTTAAAACAAAAGTATCTGGCCAAACACGAAGAAAACAGAAGTAATGGTTGTTTCAAAGAAATACACGAAAAAAATGAGTTAGTTAGTCGTCGGATCATCATCACTGCAAACTGGACACGTCCATAGTTGCTCCGATCTCTCCTAGAGTGTGTCAGTCATTACACTTTTGCTGACAATACCGGTGTTATGCTGGTTGACCATCATTCTTCTGCGCCCTCCAAAATGTTCACTTCTAGGGACACCGTATTTCAAACCCTGATCTTTAATCGTGGCCATTGAAAAGGAATGATCATCCACATTAGTCTCATTCTCGCGTTCTTTATCTTTAAAGCAGTTCAAAACGTCAGCTCGATCCATTGCCCCACCGCCCTGTGCCACAATCGCGCATGACACCAATTGATCCGCTCTTTAATTGTCTCGAACACCCACATGTTCTCGCACGAAAATAAATGTAACCACTTTCAGAATCGTCTTACTCAAGGTCTCAATCCACTGTTCGCGAATGAGACCCACCTGTATCTTCCTAATCATACTCATAGAGTCACTAAAGATGCAGACCTGCGTTACCTTCTTTGTGTATACCCACTGAAATGCCATTGGTCACCGCCATAGTCTCCATGGTCATGCTAGTCGTAGTGACCCTCCTCCCTGATCCTTTTACCTGCACACTGAGCTGTGAACGCCCAAGCACTTCGAACATATCTAATCACATATCCATCAGTGTATATAATCACAGCCCCCTCTTTGGTATTCTCACTGACCAAAGTCTGCACTTCTTTCTCCATAGCTGTGGGACACCATTCTCTGCATTCCCTGCTAAGTGATATTACTATTCTAAAACAAGTTTTGAAATCTGTAGGTAGACTTATCCATTCCGCACCTGCTGCCACATTATGCAATCTGCATACGCTGTGTATGACACTCTCAGCACATTCCATCCACAACCTCCCTCTCTTGAGTCTGCTGCCTTTAACTTTCTGTATTTCGGAATGCAACGGGTGTTCCTTATCTTCATGCATTTGAAGGTACACCCGTGCACGGCAATACTGTAATCTGTGCTCATCTTTTGGACAGTAATGTAGGTAGTGCATAGCTCTTGTCGATGTGTCTCTTGTGCACCCAAGTATGATACGCATTGCTGCATTCTTTATTCTACTCATTCTTTCGATCTGAGTTTGGTTAAGAGTCAGAATTGCCAGTGCATATTCCACCACAGCCACAACCAAACCCTGGTACAAAAGACATATTTTCTGCTCACACTGCGCAGCAGCCATAACCTTCATTGCTGCTAAGCCTTTGACTGCCGTTATGATAACGTGGTCATCATGATACCTGAAACCCAGACTTCTGTCAAAAACACACTCCGATATATCACTGTGCTAGTTCTTTCTAAACTTTTCCCGGACCACAAAACTTGTGGCATGTGTGTCTTTACTGTGTGATTGTTAAAGAAAAACCACATCACAAATGCCCTAGAAGGATTAACAACTGATCCCGTATCTCGACACCAATATTTCAGTCTGCCCAGCTCCTTCTGTAGTACCACGGCGTACTCTTCTCGATTTGTGCCATGTCTATACACCAGGATATCATCGTCTGCCAAGAGGTGTGATTTGATTGCCAGCGATATGTACTGTGTAAACATTAAAAAGTACAGGAGATAGAGACGACCACTGTGTCTGACCAGAGCTAATAACCGTTGTTGCCGATATGGGTAAAATGGGGGAAAATGGGTATCACTATCAATGACGCAAGAATAAATTAAACAGATAAAGTCAAGTATCTTGACCGTATTTTAAAAATCAGATGGCAGTTGCTCCAATGTAATGAAGAATAGGATAGGATAGGTCAAATAAACATAACAAAATTAGAAACATTCTATGCAATGGAGTAATATCAATGCATACACGAGTTTGAGTGTTAGGTTGTTATATTGAGCCAATTCTTCTTTATGGAAGCGAATCATGAACGGTGAACAAAAGTGCCCAAGTTACGCTGCATGCAACTGAAAGGTGGTTTTTAAGAAGAATGATGAAAATTCTATGGGCAGACAAGAAAACTAATGAATATGTTCTCAGAGATGTTGGAGTAAAGCGACATATATAGCAAACATTAGAAGCAGATACTCAAGACTTTTTGGGCATGTGATAAGGAAAGTAAAACGTGAGCATTTATTAACCACATTTAGAAAGCTCAAGGGGAGAAGAGACAGGAAGAAAACGAGATAAATTTTTGGATGTTTTGTCACAGAGGCTCGAAAAGGACGAAACCAACTGAACTTATTAACATCACAATAGACAGAGAGTTGTGGAGAAGCATACTCGCCTATTTCACTCGGCATGGCAGTTGATTAATTGAATCCAAGAAACGGAGATACTGATGCTGCCGTTTTATTTGCGCTAAATTCAAAACATAACACCGCCAATGATAAATTAGACTACCATTACATTTAACCGCGGTTCTTCCACATGATTCCCCTGTGAAATGCAACTTTTGTGTGTGGATACCTTGATTGTTGAAAGTAGCACAATTTTGTACGTGTGCACCATGAGTGTAAGAAGCAGTGCAAGTTTGTGTGTGAGCACATGAGTGTTAAAAGTAGTACAATTGTGTGTGTTTGTGTACACAATGATTGTTAAAAATAGTAATATTTTGTGTGTGCAGACCCTGAGTATTAAAAGTAATGCAATTTTTTGTGTGGACACTATGAGTGCTAAAAGTGGTACACTTTCATGTGTGTAGGCAACCTACGTTTTAAAATTAGTACAATGTTGTGTGTGGACACATTGAGTGTTAGAAGTAGTGTAAGTTTGTGTATGCACACTCTGCTTATTCAAAGCAGTACAATATTTTAAGGAAACCATGAGTGCTAAAAGTAGTAATATTTTGTGTGTGGACACCATGAGTGCTAAAAGTTGCAATATTTTGTGTGTGGACACCATGAGTGCTAAAAGTTGCAATATTTTGTGTGTGGACACCATGAGTGCTAAAAGTTGCAATATTTTGTGTGTGGACACCATGAGCACTAAACGTAGTACTATTTTGTGTGTGGACACCAAGAGGGATAAAAGAAGTACTATTTTGTGAGTGGACACCATGAGTGCTAAAAGTAGTACTATTTTGTGTGTGGACACCATGAGTGCTAAAAGTAGTAATATTTTGTGTGTGGACACATGAGTGCTAAAATAGTACTATTCTGTGTGTGGACACCATGAGTGCTAAAAGTAGCACTATTGTGTGTGTGGACACCATGAGTGCTAAAAGTAGTACTATTGTGTGTAGACACCATGAGTGCTAAAAGTAATAATATATTTTGTGTGTGGACATCATGAGTGCTAAAAGTAGCACTATTCTGTGTGTGGACACTATGAGTACTAAAAGTAGACACCATGAGTGCTAAAAGTAGCACTATTGTGTGTGTGGACACCATGAGTGCTAAATGTAGTACTATTGTGTGTAGACACGATGAGTGCTAAAAGTAATAATATATTTTGTGTGTGGACACCATGAGTGCTAAAAGTAGTACTATTTTGAGTGTGATGAACATTTCCTTAAATTGTTTCACTGTTGACGATAGACGATTTTCCATACCACATGAATGACATGGCTCCGGTATAGACCTGTTAACAGAACAACAGAAACAATGCCTCATTCGTGACATATTTGATTATTGTCGTGATTTCATTCGTTTATACACTTGGAGTCACTTGCGAAAAAAAGGCCAAGGATGAGCAACGAATTGCACAAAAATAAGCAAAAATCAGCCTTTCAGATCATTTTTACTTTCGTTACTTACATTCATTACTTACACAGGTCTTTACTGCCGACGGTCTCGCATCATGCCTAATCAAAATATTATTGCTTCTCTAAATCACTGATGGAAATATAATCCGGTTATCCTCCAAACGTTACGCCTCTATCATCACACACGGATTTCCCCTGACCAAGTGGTTAAGTCGGTCGTTTTAGGTCGCGGAATAGCCTTTTCATCTAAAAAAGTGGATTTTTTCCCCGAGATTCCTGGGGATTATCGCTTGAAACTAGTGGGTACATGCTGTGAATGTCATTATCGGCAAGGTATGCAGTAAACATGGGTAACCAGAGTAGTGATTTCTCTGCGGACTTAGAGACGTATTTGATCAAATTGTGAAATATACTCATTGTCATGTGTTCCCATTACACACACTTACCTGCATCTTCTCTGTTAATAATTTTGACTTGTAATCAGCAATTCTTGCTGACTTCTTCGCTTGATTCTTTATTAGAAACTGGCCTCACAGCACGTGGGGCATTCCTATAAGTGCTCCATCCTCTCTTCCAGCAGCCATCCGACTCGATAATGATTGAGTCTAATGCCGCTGAAACAGAAGTCGGCGTCAGGGCACAACTCTGGTCCTTGCGACAGGTTTCTTTGTTGTTCCGCCCTCCCTCGCCGTGCCAGTTACTAGTTCAAGCACAACGTCGGCCTGTCGAAACAACATGGTAACTGTTATCGAAGGTTACGACTACGGGATTGTATAGATGTCGTGCCATGAAGCTTCTATAAGAAGATAACCTCAATAGAAAGGCATGCCATCTACTAAGGTTTTATGTTGCATGGGTGGTTTGTCTAGCCATTGGTGAATCCCACAGACTCAACCGCATGCGCATCTTGCTGACTTACACAGTCAAGCATAAATGTTCCGCGACTACTTTCCAAGTTTCTGGTTCTGTATAGTGTCCTCTGTTTTGATGTCAAACTGTACTCATGATGATGTTTCGTTGTAAACACGAGAATTGGCATAGATTTACTCCACCTGAAAAATTTAATCTAAGTAATAACTCAATGAAAATAGAGAAGAATCATGTCTTTACATGTAGTATTGACGTTTAATAACAATCTTACTTACAACATGTAAGGAAGAAAATAGTTTATGTGTATCTCAATGACATCTACAAGTCAACGCTTCACATGAATTCAACATAGATTACTTACTATTGAGATCAGTGCATCCCTGGACATGAGGCAAATCCACGTCTAGATTCCTTTTTACAAAAAACCCGACTGTCAATCTTATCTATCAATCATCACTAACTAACTAAATACTAATTCAAACATCGTCCTATAGTCTTTCCAGTTTGTTTATAACAACATTTCATTATCTCTTTCCTTGATAGTTATTTGTCCAAATATAATCATGAAAGGCGGAGACTGCGCTGGCTGCGACTTTGATAACGTAAAGTTCAAAGTTCTTACACGTAACTAATCCACAGGGTTAGAGGATCGAATATTAATCATACACGGTGTAACCTTGATATAGAAATGTTCACTATTTATATTGTAACACCATACAGTAATCACTCAGTTTCCTCTGGATTCGTCTTACTCGTTTCTTCAAAGTAAAGATACTCTCAGGATGCTCTGATGTAGCTCTTCCGCTCAACTGCAAAAGGTGACGTCATCGGTATCTGCACTACCAAAGTCAAACTGCAAGGCGTCTAGTGAAAATAATTCCCTGTGGGCGTGCTTCATTGGACGACTTCAGAAAGACTAGTTAGTTAGTTAGTCGTCGTATCATCATCACTGCAAACTGGACACATCCATAGTTGCTCCGATCTCTCCTTGAGTGTATCCGCCATCACACTTCTGCTTACAGTACCGGTCCTATGCTATTTGACCATCATTCTTCTGCACCCTCCAAATGTTCACCTCTAGCAACACCACATCTCAATCCCTGATCTTTAATCCTAGCCATTGAAAAGGAATCATCATCCACATTAGTCTCACTCTCGCGTGTTATATATCTTAAGGAGTTTAAAACGTCATCGCGATCCATTGCCCC
Organism: Meghimatium bilineatum; assembly: GCA_034231615.1. NCBI lineage: Eukaryota > Metazoa > Mollusca > Gastropoda > Stylommatophora > Philomycidae > Meghimatium > Meghimatium bilineatum. The sequence continues at coordinate 59,606,167 of CM067320.1, forward strand.
ATCGCCCTGTGGCACAATCGCACACGATGCCAGTTGATCCGCTCTTTCATTGCCTCGAACGCCCAAATGTCCCGGCACGAAAATAAATGTAACCGCTTTCAAGCTCGCATTTCTCAAGGCCTCAATCCACTGTTCGCGAAAGAGACCCCCTTGTACTTTCTTAATCATACTCATAGTCACTCAAGATGCAGACCTGCGTTACCTTCTGTGTGCGTAGCCACTCAAATGCCTTGGTCACTGCCATAGTCTCCATGGTCATAATACGCGTAGTGACCGCAAAGGCACCACTTTCCTCCTTGATCGTTTTACCTGCGCACTGAGCTGTAAAGGCTCAAGCACTGCGAACATGCCTAATTACAGATCCATCAGTGTATATAATAACATCCCCCTCTTTGGTATTCTCACTGATTAAAACCTGCACTTCTTTCTCCACAGCTGTGGGACACCATTCTCTGTATTCCCTGCTAAGTGATATTATTACTCTCAAACAAGTTTCGTAATCTGTGAGTAGACCTATCCATTCTGCACCTGCTGCCACATCCTGTAATCTGCACACGCTTCGTATTACATCCTCAGCCCGTCCCACCCACGACCTTCCTCTATTGAGTCTGCTGCCTTTAACTTTCAGTATTTCGGAATGCAACTGGTGTGCCTTATCTGCATGCATTTAAAGGTACGCCCGTGCACGGCAATACTGTAATCTATGCTCAGCTGTTGGGCAGTTAAGTAGGTATCGCATAGCTCTTGTCGATGTGTCTCTTGTGCATCCCAGAATGATACGCATTGCTGCCTTCTGGACTCTATCCAGTCTTTCGATCTGAGTTTGGCTAAGAGTCAGAATTGCCAGTGCATATTCCACCACAGCCACAACCAAACCCTGGTAGAAAAGAAATAATAATATTTGCTCACACTGCGCAGCAGCCATAACCTTCATTGCTGCTAAGCCTTTGCCTGCCCTTATGATAACGTGGTCAACATGTTCCCTGAAACTCAGGCTTCTGTCAAAAAAAAACACCCAGATATCTCATTGTGCTAGTTCTTTCTAAACTTTTCCCGGACAACGAAACTTGTGGCATGGGTGTCTTTACCATGTGATTGTTCAAGGAAAACCACGTCACGAATGCCTTAGACGGATTAACCACTGCTCCAGTATCAGTAAGACTGTATATCCTTACCTCTAGTTATATCTAGACCATTGGACTTCACGGGCTGCTAGCATCGATAAATACAGGTTATCTCAGCAACAAACTATTTTAAATTGCTGCTTGACGTAGATCAGCATTCTGCAACAAACTTCATAACATTCAATACAGGTTATCTCAGGAGCAAAGAACGTATACCATTTCGTTGCAGGAATGTACCAATTCTTGGAACGTACACTTTCTGCATTTCAACATTGTCACCACACAGGTAAACATACATTCTGAGGAATTCCCCTTCTCGGAATTTATTATCTAGGAGCTCTGTCGATAAATCACGCTGGAGTGGAGAGATCTGTCATATACATTATAGCTCAATAACCATATGACGCACCCTTCATTTGTTAGAAACCTCAGAATGATTCTTATTCTGGGACATCATCAACTTCTATTGTCCGAAACGACAGTTGTTTGTGAACCCCTAGAGGGTGTCATAATTTCTTAACAACTCAGTAGATTTCTCTTTCGTAAAATGCACACCTACTTCTCTAAGATTCTTAATCGCAACTTATAAATATACCACACTACTCTAACACAATAATTATATATCTATGTCACAACTTTAACACTCAATTAATTAAGATACTACTCAACTTTAACACTGATATGCTTAAACTATTTAGCAACTCTCATATCTTTCCTTTACAATTCATATTCCCTATCAGATAAACTAATAACTATGGAGCTCCATCATGTTAGATCACCAAGTTCCCAAATACGCTCCAAATTTCCGACAAAGGACTTGTTTAAAAACTCCAGGGGCTGGAATCCTTACAGAAAAGAGCCCTCCTTAATACAGCTTACATCACATTTCTATAGATGTTGTTTCCTGTTCTGCATCTGAACTAATCTCTGGTTAAACTCAATTCAACACGTTTTATTCACGCTACAGTCTACTTCTTCTTCTTCTTCTTCCTCAGCGTTCGCTCTCAAATAACCACAACGAATATTGCGTGTGATTTCCGCCGGGGAGCGTGAAGTACGTTGTGCTGCAAGTTCCACAGTAGAACTGTGATTATTTTCACCCCAGTTGGCCACTTGTGGTCAGGACGTCCGAGGTCCAGCACATCCGTTTTCGTCATTCCTTTATTTCGGGTTTGGTCCCTCAGTCTACTACAATTGCTAGGAGATTTGTGAGCTGTTTCAAAAAGCACTTTTTTTCTACCACATTTTGGTCCCACTTCTATAATTAAACTAATGTGATTACACTTTTCGATAGATAAATTATCCTTCTTTAGAGTTCATATCTTAACATAATCGAATAAAACTTGTCTTTAACTTACCACAGTTGACACTACTACAGTTTTACCAAGGTACAATGATATTTCTCTCCATTATCTTGTCATCCCAGTGTGTCTTTTTAGATGTTCAAAACAAGCCGTTTTGATAAGTTTAATGAAACAATGTTCTTCTATGTTCTGGTCTTTAGTCATCTGTATTAATTGTTATTTTTATTTCCTTATTACTAAACGGATATATATATATATAATATATATATATATATATATATATATATATAATATATAATATATATATATATATATATATTAATATATATATATATATATATAATATATATATATATATATATTATATTTATATATATATATATATATATATATATATGATTAATATTGTTGCATCTCACAGCGCGCCAATATTTTGTCAGATAATATGGTACCTATTACTTTACGCTAGGTCTACATGTAGCCGTTTTGGTCTACATATATATTTTTAAAGTTAAAACTTAATCGAACCATATTAACCAAATATGACTGACACACAATAACTACTTCATCGTGACTGATATTTATTTACAAGTTTGGACTGCCACATTTCTGACATTGTTAATCGTGAATTTCAATTTAATATTAATATTTTATTATTTCTATTCTGAAACAAAATAATATAATTTGCTCACAACAGACACGCTTATATCGGGGATGCGATTCATACACATACATGTACTTATAAAACACTCAAACATGTACGCTAGTAGTTCCAATTCGTGACATTTCTCATAAGCTCATCAAGCTACATCACTATATTATATCATATCAGGTGTGTTACGCTAAACGAAATGGATTTGGAGGTGTCACATTTTGGTCTATGGATTTGATGACTTTTCAGGAACTTCGTGCAACGAAGGAAAGTTTCCTCTTCTCTCAGCTATTTACAAAGCCCAGAACCAGTCGGAATCCATTTGTTCAAGGTGTGCGTGACTAAATTAGTTAACTGCACACTATTACTCTATTTCAGGTATTACAGGATAATAAATACATTTACAGGGTATGTAATATGAAACGAACTTAAGTGAAAAACTAAGTGAAGGAAAATATACATTGTAGAAATGCAGATACAGTATTTATTTACACATTTCTTTCGTATCAAGAGAGAGGAAGGTCCTAGATGGCAGAAGAACAAGACATTCTACTCAGAATTTGTGAGCTAGAGGAAGTGAGAAGAAGATGCGACTGGGTGGCAATTAGCAAATATAGAAAATTATTGACAACAGTTAAGATACAGCTTGGAAGAGAGTGTGTGACTGAGCTGCCAACAGAACAGAGGGGATGATCCAAGAACTCATCCTGCAGCACTCGAAGCCACACAATATAATATTTTAGATAGACATCTGAGTAAAACAAAAAACTGGCAGGTGTGGTTGGGGTTTTGTTGCTTACAAAATGGCAAGACATTAGCTGAGAAGACAGCTGCGTACCCCCCTAAACATGAAGTACGGGAATGGAAATAGAGACGGTGACTGGCGGTGTTCGTGTTTGTTCTTGGTCGTTCTCTCCATCTCTTTCCCTGCCATCTAGAATCAGCCTATAATCTAGAATCGATACCATCATGTCGCTTTAAGTGTCCAAAATACTGTAGCTTCCTTCTTATGATGTTATTTAGAAGCCAACCTTTTTCTTTTTCTCTGTCCATGATAGTCGTAAGATCTTTCTGCAGCACTTCATTTCAAATGAATTTATTCTTTTGGATATTGTCTTGCTTAAAGTCAAAGTCTGGCATTCATATGTTGCTACTGGGAAAACACATGATCTTAAAATGGTTAATTTAACGTCAATGTTACTACTTTGCCATAGATTTCTAATTTGTGTTAATTTGAGTGTTGCAATTGCCAGTCTTCTTCTAATCTCGACTGAACAATCTTCGGAACTGTTTATATTTGCTCCAAGTTATTCGAATTTGTTTACACATTCTAGTTCTATATTGTCTATGTTGATTATTGGTTTGATCTTTGTTTTGTCTGTTGTCATAATTGTTGTTTTCTGTGCGTTTAGATATATATTTGGATCTCACTGTATTTCTTTGTTGTTGTGATTAGCTGTTTCAGTCCCTCAGGATGTTAGTAAGGAGGACTGTAACAATTGCATACCTTATTTCTGGAATCTAGTACCCACCGATATTTATTGGATGAAACTCATTGTCCTCTAGTTCTTCTCATACATTTGGCATTATATTCTCTGCATAGATGTTAAAAAGATAAGGAGATAGAGTGCACCCCCTGTCTCACTACACTTTGAACACAGCGAACCATTCAGATGTTTCTCTATCCACTCTCACTGCTGCTTTCATCTTAGTGTTTCAATAAGATGTATTAGATATTTGGGGAAGCCCTTGTCTCCCATGATGAACCACAGCTGGTGATGTTTAATACAATAAAACGCCTTGGTGTAGTCTATGAAACACATATGTAGATCTAAGCTGTATCGTCTACATATTTTGTTCCTCTTCCTGCTCGAAAACCGGCTTGAACTTCATGAATTTCTGTTTCTTATTTGCGTTGTATTCTTTTCATTAAGATCTGCAGTAGTATTTGCTGGCTTGGCTAATTAATGATACTGTTCTGTAGTTGGTACATAGTTGAAGGTTTCCTTTCTTTGGCAAGGGTGTATATATATATATCTATATATATATACTACTAAAGTACACAAATAATATAATCCTGGGAGACCCATTGCCTAATGTTCCAACACTTAGTAGAGAATATGCCTTCATTTTTACAGGATACTAAGCATGCTTTAACTATATTTTCTTCTGTTATCTTCTGACTGCAGGTATCGTCTGTTCTTACTTGATGTTTGTTCTTTATATTCTTCTAGACCCCATTCTGATGGCCTTAGGGTGTTGCAGTTTTTTTCTCGATAAGAACACATATCCCTCTGTAACCATCCCCATTCTTATCCGTCTTGCTGAACTGGTGCTTACACACACTCAACTCTTTTAAATTTGATGGACACTTTTTTGATCAGATCAGTGGTGTTACTATGTACACTAAGATGGAACCCAGTTATGCATGTCTTTTCATAAGCCATCTTGAACATCAGGTTTCGGAGAATTATCCATTTCTTTTTCATAGATATATTGATGATGGTATATATGTGGCATGCCTGAGACAGAATTGTCACGCTTGATCAACTTTATCAACAATTTTAACCCTGTTATTCAATTCACATCCAACATCTCTACTACTGCTGTCAACTTTCTTGACATTATTGTCACTATTCATCTCCCGTACCTCAGCACATCTGTTTACTACAAACCTACTGATGCACGTGTTTCTTTGCTCTACGCCTCTCCTCCTCCTCTTTCGTGTCGAAACTCTCTGCCATTCTCTCAGCTTCTTGGGTTTCGTCGCTTATGTAATGACGATGTCGACTTTCTTGATAAACCCTTTGAGATGATTAATTTCTTTTGTAGACGTTTGTTCCCAGACAGCGCCCTTTCATCGGCATGGCTTCGTGTCCGTAAGTTATCTCGACTTGATAACTTGACTAATACTTAGGGTACTTCATTCCCCTCTGATAGAGTTGATAACTTGCCCTTACTTTTCATCACTATAACTCTATTTTTCCGGCGAATCTTGTTCAATCATTATTTCCTTCTGCAGTCTGATTATGAAACTCGTCCTGCTTTCCAGGACTTTCCTTTGGTTGCTTGTAGGCGTGCACACAAATCGTAATTACAATTTGGTTTAGTCACCTCAGGTCTTATGGTCCTGCTCACTTTGACTCTATTCGCTGCATACGCGGTCGTTGCTACACATGTTCCTATGCAATGCATTTCCGTTCTGTTAAAAGTCAATAAAGCCAATCTCACTATCTATGAGACCTTTTACATGTGAATCCTATAATGAAATTTACGTTATCATAAGTAAACATTGTGACAAAAAGTATATATGTGAAATGGGCTAACGATCGAGTGACCATAACACACAGAGAACTAACTTAATGTTTGTCATTAATTTCAATTTTGATGGTGATCATGGTGCCCTCGATATCCATGCCCTCAGTACCTGCACCACGGATGATAGATCTAAGTACGCTCTTGAAATTTGATTCGGAAAATAAAGATACAAAATAATGTCCAGACCATTAGTTAATTTATTTTGTAAATCAACGATTTTCATTGTCCGTCGCTACCTCCACGACTATTCCCTACAAAATAGCGCAAAATGTTACACTTATCAATTATTATATAACGGGGAATCCATACATTACGTTAACAATGATAATGCAATGTTTAACACTTCCCCCCATTTGTCAACAACTGTCATGTAGCCTGCACCCCTCCCCCGCTGAACTATGTCACATATAAATAAAAATATAAACAAAAGTTAAAAATAACTATATGATTCGTTTCACATTTCAAAATAACATGTTTCAAATCTAACAATTTTTTATAATGAAGTTATAGAGAGGTGTACAAAAATTCACACGTTTTAATTCACACTTTCCAAGACTTTGTCTCATCCCACCCCCACCCACCTATAATCCACTAAAGAGGAAGTTGCTGTGAACAAAAAGCTGCTGTGAACAAAAAGCTGCTGTGAACAAAAAGTTGCTGTGAACAAAAAGATGTGTTGATACTTTATCATCAAAAGAAACACATCAAATCAGCTAGAAATCAAACACCACCGCACGTTGTCTACATTATTATGAACAGACCAGAACAAGTTGTAATTTAACGACAAAGAAAAGAACACAACGGAATCTGCAGAAACGTGTATACAAAATACAAGATATGCAACACATCTATGAGTAGATGTAGGCAGGTGCTTCAGAGCGCATATCTGAGCATCAAGAATGTCTTGAATGCTGAGGGACACACACTGACATAGAACAACAACAATGGAAGAACCGTTCTACGTGCTTCTATAAGAATTGCAAAACAAATTAAAGTATATAGTGGATATCATCATCATCTGACATATTATTTTCAGAACTCTTGTCTTCCTTATGGATTCTCTGAACACTCCGCGATTATGGGCAAGTTAACCTGCAGCAGTTAGAGACATGTCTAAGCAATCTGCATATCACTGCACCATCGTCGTCTTCAGAGCCCTCTTCCCCCGTCGTTGTTAACTCTGCCTTCAATTATTAATTGTACGATACTGTTATGTCTCGTTAAATGACCAAATAGAGACAGTTTTCTTGTTGAGGAACCAGCCATCATCGACGGTTATTGATCTTACCACTTCTTTATTTGCCTTTTTAACTGTTCACTGTATAAGAAAAAATCTTCTGTAGCATCTTGTTTCGAAAAGAACGATTCTCTTTGCTATTGTATTATTTAATGTCCATGCCTCGCAACCGTATATGGCCACTGGAAATACAGATGATCTACTGATACATAGTTTTGCTATGCCGGCACCTTGCTAACAATGTAAAGCTGTGCGAAAGCTTCAATGTCGTAATTGAAATTCTTATCTTGATTTAGACAACGCAGTCATCTGAACTATTTATGTTTGTGCACAAATACTGGAAATTTGTCACGTCCTCTTGTTTGAAATTGTTAATTATTATCTTTGGTTGTAATTAAAGTAGAGATATAACTAAGTATGTAAGTATAATTAGGCGCACGCAAGAAAACATATTCTATCTTTTCTATCTTTCAAATGTTGAATAAAGCTGTTATCTAATTTCTGTTAATGTTTTAGATTGTAAATACCTAAAATGATACAGTGCTAGTTTGTACTCATATACATTCATACGTTAATGTTTATATGGCTGTCCCACTACATCATACAGTGCCGCAAATTTGACGGACTCAAACCAGACCCCAACAAGTGATACTACGAAACTTGATGCTAGTAAGTCAAATATTGTGACGTGCTACCAGTTGTGTTTATGTATATATATATATATATATATATATATATATATATATATATATATATATATATATATATATATATATATATAATTCACCTATCAATATGTTTAAATACATTTCCTCTATGTAGATTGTATGTGATGTACGCACTCACGTTTGAGTTGAACCTGTGTTATTACGAATTATCAAAAGCACAATCACGACGGTGAAAAGAATGTCGACACTGCTGTTAAAGAAACGTGTTTATACACTTTCCTGATGTACATTCCATGTGGGGGTATTTTAGTAGTAATATAGACTCAGTGATATATTGTGTTTATGTAAGGTAGTTAAAATTTTCGTTCAACGCCAGTAAAGACCTACACAGTGCGTGATTTTGCATACAGCAATACCAGGATCACAATAAACTATTGTGCTATTGACCATTGTTTGGCACGCACATTTCTGGAATCTGAAAGTTTAGATTATGACAGTAGCGATATTACCTAATATGTCATAATCTGCGGCTAAGGTAGGATTAATAGAGAAGTAGCAATATTATCTATCATGTTTAACCTGCGGCTAAGGTAAGTGTTAATTAGTTTATACCTCAGGAAGTAGAATTTAAAAAAAAAATATCAAAATCACTATTTTATGTTGTATAGGGCCGAGCAAAATGTGTATTTGTCTCTTGCAAAAAATATACACTTACGAAAATTATTATTTTTTGTGTATACATTCTGCTAGCCAGCAAATGTTGGAAAAACAACTGCAGATGGTTATTTTCTTCCTAAGACCTCGCAAGCGATTTCTCTCATTTGTCAAATTTTACACTTTTGACAGAAATAACGCTGTTTCGATTAAAGGCATGTTCTATTGAAGATAATCAGTTCGAAACATCATGCTCCATCATCATGGCTATTTCATGCCAGTACTGATAACACCTGCCGCATATATGACGTTTTTATATAACAATGTTATCAGCAACTAGAATCTCCCAGGATCGATGTGAGATTACTACCCGCCATTGTATTTTGAGCTGGTGAAATTGTAAGAATAATGATCGATTTGATATTATATTTTCATTGAGATGTTCCTGCACGTTTCACGGTTTGATAGTAATTAAATCGCATAATTCAAAGATATTCTGAAACGAGACAATCCATTTATATAAGTCATTACTGTAAGTACATCAGGTACGGACATAAATGTCACACTAAACAAAATATATTGAACTGAATACAATTTCTCGTCTATTATAAAATATGGTAAGTTTAGCCCCTATCATACTCGTCCAAGTGAAATATCGTAGGTGTAGCCCTAATCCTACACGCCCAAATAACAAATTGTAAAACTAGCTCTACTGGTCCAAAGCATATATGGTAGCTGTAATGAGATCATGCTCGGTATCCAGAATCTTGTCCTCGCATCTAATGTTCTAGGACACGTTATGTGAAAGTGATTGATCTTCATCACATGTCGCCTATACACAGTCCATGTTTCACTAACGCAATGCAGCATTGGAAGTACCACTGCTTTGTAAATTCAACCTAGATTTGTAGGTGAATCCATTTCTATGCTACACATTTGCGTACAATCTGCCGAAAGTGCTGTTGTCCTTGATTATCCTGGTATACACTTTATCATCAACGGTGACATTTTGTGTTACTGTACTATCTGGATATATGAATCTATTCACAACTTTCCTTGCTACGCCATTTACCTGTATGCAGGGCTTGTGATATATTTTGCAAGACGTTGGTTGCAACATGACTTATGTTTTCTCCACATTAATATCCAGCCAAAAGTTGGTACATGCTTCGTAGAACATGGTCATAATAATTTATAATTAATCTCGAGTTGACAATGTGGTCACATTCATCAGAAAATAGAAGATCCCTGGTGACGCATGATTTATCATGTGTTCGACTCTGTGGCGGAGTGGTGCAGGGCGCTTCTTTGACGGCCTAGGTACCCAGTTCGATCACCGCCATTGGCATCTGTGTATCCGGACTATTCAGAAGGCGGTGACAAACTACTGAACGTATTTATATTGCCTAGAAAAAAAATTCACTACAGCCAAAACAATTTCTTGGATAGCGACTGCGTCCTGAATAGCAATTTTATAAACACTACCAATTTGATAAACTAGCACGATATTGAAGAAACGAGTGCTTATAGAATTGAAATCTGCCTGAAACTATTTCATCATTATTCAATAATATGCAGTAGGTAGGAATGTCAGTCACTGAGCACTGAACACTACAAGTGACTAAGACGAACATTGACTAGTCCAACACACAGATGCATGGAGAGATACACTGCGATTCTTTGTGACGTCTTGGGGGAAAAGAACTTATGTATGCGTACAACTAATGCAATATCATCAGATCCACAATCTATATTGCGCACACTATCCAGTAATAATTGAATGATATGCATACAAATCGTATATTATTATTCACAATTTGCTTCTACTATTTTGTCAGGTGAGTTTCGTGTGATTTGTTACTTTATAAACTCGTCCAGGACGAGGCCAGGGAAAGGAGCATTTTATCCAGATAATATCGACCCACATATGTGCACTCACATTTCTTACGGGTTTATGGAACCTGGTGGAATGCGAATTCATGTTATGCCGTCAGATGAATCTATGTAAGTCTTGTAGAATTTATTTTACTCGTGTATCCCTCTTGGTAGTCTTGCTTAACCACAAGACGATTAGTCTACATTTATTTTCGTCAATGCACTATTAAAATCTGCATATGTTTTCATAAAGGCACTATTAACATCTGTATATGTTTTCATAAAGGCACTATCAAAATATGCATATGTTTTCATAGAGACACTATTAAAATATGCATATGTTTTCATAAATGCACTATTAAAATATGCATATGTTTTCATAAAGGCACTATTAAAATCTGCATATGTTTTCATAAAAGCACTATTAAAATCTGCGTATATTTTCATAAAGGCACTATTAAAATATGCATATCTTTTGACAAAGGAACTTTTAAAATCTGCATATGTTTTCATAAAGGCACTATTCAAATCTGCATATGTTTTCATAAAAACACTATTAAAATCTGCATAAATTTTAATAAAGGCACTATTATAATATACATATCTCTTGACATATGAACTTTTAAAATCTGCATATTTTTTCATAAAGACACTATTAAAATATGCATATGTTTTCATAAAGGCACTATTAAAATATGCATATGTTTTCATAAAAGCACTATTAAAATCTGCATATATTTTCATAAAGGCACTATTAAAATATGCATATCTTTTGACAAAGGAACTTTTAAAATCTGCATATGTTTTCATAAAGGCACTATTAAAATCTGCATATGTTTTCATAAATGCACTATTAAAATCTGCATTTGTTTTCATAAAGGCACTATTAAAATATGCATATGTTTTCATAAAGGCACTATTAAAATATGCATATCTTTTGACAAAGGAACTTTTAAAATCTGCATATTTTTTCATAAAGGCAGTATTAAAATCTGCATATGTTTTTATAAAGGCACTATTAAAATCTGTATTTGTTTTCATAAAAGCACTATAAAAATCCACATTTGTTCTCATAATGGTACTATTACAATCAAAGAAACTTTTCTAATTTTTTCCGCAGTAAAGAAAATAATATACGTGGAAATAATACTAAATTACCTTTCCTAATACAGATATGTTAAATCAACGTTTCTTTCGTTATGCATATATCAAGGTAAAGACAAACAATCATGCACATACATGCAAGAAACAAAATCGAACCTAATACGTTGAAATTAAGTATGCAAGTTTCTATAGATTTACATTAAGAGTCAACATTTATTTTCATTATGAACCATCATGAATGAACCAAATATAACGCCATGTGAAAAAAGGCAGTATTAAGTTAAGCAGCAAATCAGATTTGTTTGAGGACGAAGCTAGTTAAACGTGATATGGTTGCTAAGTTGATGAAAAATAAATTTGAATTAATATGAGAACCATATGTTATGTGTACGCTAATTCTCCGGTTTCCTGGTCGTCGTGAGATTAAGTTATTCACTCTACCACGACTGTTAAATCATAAAGTAAAATTAGCAACATGATCCACCGTACATGGGTTCTTCGGATGACATTTTTGTATGCTATTCTAGATTATATTTTCAATTTTAGGTGAAAAATAATTTAAATAAACAACCACTGCCACCTCATATATCCTATTGTACAAATTAGCATGATGAAACTGGAGCTGCTGCATATTAGCTTGATGTAGCCTGGAGCTGCTGATATTAGCTTGATGTAGCCTGGAACTGTTGCATATTAGCTTGATGTAGCCTGGAGCTGTTGCATATTAGTTTGATGTAGCTTGTAGCTGTTGCATATTAGTTTGATGTAGCTTGTAGCTGTTGCATATTAGCTTGATGTAGCCTGGAGCTGTTGCATATTAGCTTGATGTAGCCTGGAGCTGCTGCATATTAGCTTGATGTAGTCTGGAGAACATTATGTGCTTTGTCTTAGTTTAAATTTGAACTGCAATAACTGCACCTCTGGGTTTGATTATTTAATTTCGAGATGCTTTTGATCACTTCACTTCTGTATGAATGGGATAATCAACATATACATAACATTTGTATTACTAACATCTTACAACATACATAGCAAGTCAACATGTTGCTATTCTTTGCAAAAGTCTTCAGTCTTGTAAACACACGAACAGTTTCCCATATGTGTCGATATTCAGAAATTGATATTCTCTATGTTACAAAATGTGCACAGTTATTATAACACTATACAACATTTCAATACCGAGTCAGCTGTTGAAAATAGAGAATAATGTACAGTAAGTATGTGACACTGTTTTTCTCCCAATCAATGTATAATATGTGTTTAACAGTTTAGTATTCAAAGTTATCTCTTTCTATTGTAAATGTAAAAGATGAAATCATTTTTTTGTATGAACTTATAGAAAAGACATCGCATAATCATCATTTGAATGCATGAAAAGTTAACAGTCTAATATAAGTGATCTAGAACAATTTATGTCAATGATAAATAACTGTCTGTGCATAGCAGCATATCAATACATTTCTCTAAAGAATTAAATATCAAATATTTCATACTGCGTTCAGTCAGAGATAGCATAAACTGCAAAGACTTGCCATACGAATTTCGACGAATATGTCTCGATGAATATTCTTCATGCATATCATTTTGAGTATGAAATTCATTACCCATTGATCGATGGTTATATTTGCTACAGAGAATCTTGGATGTTTGATTCTGCTCACTGAACCACACTGTGTACAGATCTCACATTACATGATGATGATACTCCCTACATACAATCATTGACAGCAAAATTATTTTGGTCGAAATGAAATGTTCATCATGTAGTCTGATTTAGTTTATTATTTCAAGATTTCCTGCTCTAATGAAGTTAAAAGACAACAATCCCGAAGTCAAGATTCTCCTGGCAGTAGGGGGATATAACGTGGGATCTGAACCATTCATTCATATAGCAAACTCTGAAGAATCCAGAAAAACATTTGCAGAGAATGCATTATCTTTCTTACGGAGAAACAAATTCGATGGTTTGGAAGTTGTTTGGATGTACCCGAGATTTTATAAGAAAGAGTGTCAGCTACTAATAGAGGTCAGTAAAAAATGGACACTTGTCCTCAAAGCTCAGAATATTATTTTCTTATCTTACAATTATTCTTTGCACGTTTGGCAATTCATGTCAATTGTATATTATGCATGACATTTTAAACTGAACGGAAGTATGTATGTACATTAAATGTTAGAACTTTAGAATGATATTAGGGGAATATATCCATCTATATATTGTCATTTCCATCTAGTTCCGTTAAGCGTTGTGGGGTGAATTTTGAGTTTTTTTTGTCTTTGACTATTTGGACTGCAGTGGCCATGGTAAGACCGTGTCTATTTAATGTTTCTTTGAAGGTTTCTGCCCATCTAGTTCTTGGTCTTCCTCGTGCCTTTTAGTCCGGTGTTCTGCTGATGTATGCACGATGGGCTGGTTGCGCAGGTTCCATTCTCATGACGTGACCAAACCATCTGGATTGCTGCTTCTCGATGTAGTCTTTATTTATTTTTAAAATATAAATGTAGTTCAGAAAACATTAAGGGAATATATTAAGCAAACAAATCAGTTCTTAGTAATAAAAATGTATACACAATTACTACACAAAATTACATGTAAAAGGAAGATATGTAAATATGCTTACATTGAAGACGAATACGGATGTGTTAAAAAATTTAAACGTCCTTTGTCTCAACCTGTTAAATATTTAAAAAAGGATACACATTAATTAAACTCACATTAGAAAATAGACTCACATCGTCTTATACAAAGTGAACACCACAACAAATAGAACACCGCCATCCAAAACAATTATGTCACTATATCAAATTATACAACATTAGTACCTGCAAACACAAATAAGAACGACTGGAACTTCTTTAAAAACTTTCAAAAAACATTCAAAAAAGAGAATTATCCGAACTCAAAATTTATCAAGTAGACACGAATTGTCAATGCAAGCATACGTGGAGCTAGATCCAGAAGTAAAAACAATCTGACGAATGGGCAAACGTGATCTCATACAAAAGTTATCTTCAGAGGCAGAAAATATCAGCTAACACTGGAAAGAGTAAAAAAATGTTCCATATTGTTAAACAACTTAGAAACTATCCTCCAACTGCAAACGTTCTGTGAACAAGAAAAACAATGCAAGTATACTCTCTCAACAAGCCCAGACAGATAGATGGGCAGAACATTTCAAAGAGCTATTGAATAGACTACCCTCAACAAAATCGACATATTTTGAAATTGAAGACATCATGCCTTCTTTAAGTGCATCATGCAGCAACATCTCATTAAATGAAAAAAGCCATCATGAAATGAAAACAAAAACAGGACTTATATAAATCATGAAAATCTTAGGTGAAATGTTAAAAGCAGCATACAACATTTTGGTTACATACTTGCTATAATGAATGATGCATGGCAAATAGACTCCACTTCAAAAGACTGGAAAAAATGGTGTAATCTTCAAACTAAGAAAAAAAGGAAGACTTTTCTGACTGCAATAACTAGCGTGCGATTGCTTTACTATCAACCCCAGGAATATAATGTTATGCAGCATCATAATGGAAGAATTAAAGAAACTATTGATCAAAGACGTAGAGAAGAACAAGCTGGCGTTAGACTTAACCGTTTGTGTGTAGACCACATCTTCACTCTTAAAATGCATAAAATTCAATTGAGTTTCAAACTCATTTTGTAATTAAATTTATAGACTTCCAAAAGGCATTCGACAGTATGCATCGACCTGCGCAATGGTTTCCCCTAAAAATCTATGGATTCTAAATAAAATAAACATCTTAAACGTATTTTGCAAGAAGCAACCTGTTGGAGTGAAACACATGAGTGAAACAGTGCTGTGTATTATCGTCAATAATATTCGGAATAGCCATCGATTGGATCATTATTAGTAAGACCATTCAAGATGAAAAACCAAAATATGTACTCCTGCGCAAAACTGAAATCTAACAGGTAAAACGTGAAACTAGGTAATGCAGATTTGCTAATAATACGTAACAGGCATAGGCACACACACAAATCGACGTTTCGATCGTAAGACTTTTGTCAAGGATAACATTATAAAGAGACACATCTGTTTAGAAATACTAATAATGGACGGCAGAGCACCTGGGAGGAGGAGGGAACGCAGACCAATAAGATGATGGACTGACGACATTAAAGATAACACGCATACGTCATTGGAAATGCAAGTCGCATCGCCCAAGATCGAGAAGGGTACATGGAGTTCATTGAGAAGACAACGTTCTGGATGACGTGAGAGATGCAGTCACATGACACAATACAGCAAAAACGACAATTAGGGACGATACAACTTACGTTCACATGTCTAGAGTTAAATGTCCGGAGGGATAGAAATTACGACACATGTGACACAAACAGGATATGTAAAGAAATAGGAAATATACAAAAACAATCAAAACCACATATGAGAAATAGACATAAAAATGACAGAACAACGCGATATCATGCTTAAGTCAGGGGTGTTCATGAATTCCCAAAGGCTTCAGAGTGCCAAATTCGTATATAGCGGTTCTCAAGCGCCAGACAGATACGGTCGTCAGAGAAGCATGCTTTGATGTCCGTCATTTGAATATTTGGGGCGCCGAGGACGTGATTGATAACAATTGATTCGTAGAAAATACAGCACTGGTTTAAAAAAAAATGAAGTTGAATGTTGTCTATAATTTTTTTAACCGAATTAGGAGTATTATGTGCCACTGAAGCCACAGATGACATCCATTTTTCTCAATCAGGTCAGGTTTTTTTTTCTAAATTGATTTAAAAAATTTATATTCTCTGACTATAGCCTTCTATTCATAATCACATGTTGGTGATATTAGTTGTTGATTTATGTGTTATATTTCTCACATAAAAAGTATTTAACAGAATGTATTTATTAAGTGTTACAAAAATGAAATTATATAAATGAAGAGAAGACATTGAAAAGGTAAGGACATGTAAATTATGTCTTCATTGAGCACAATTCAAGACGTAAACTTCAATTTCTTCGACTTTCTCGAGTGCTCGGCAGCAGGGACGTCTCTCGTCAGAGTCCAGCAGTAATGAGCCATCATTACTACATCCCAATGTCTTTGATACCTGGTCTCCATATATTTTAAGTTCTGATGGAACCTCTCTTCCTGCTCGTCACTCATTGATCCAAGATTCTCAGGAAACCGATCCATTTGTGAAAAAAAATAATGCATTTTTATGCTCATGTTTTATCCAAGATTTTTTTTAAGCAGTCAGCATATTGTTGACAACTTCTTCATAGTCTTTCAAATTCAGGATCTCTGATGAGCTGACGAACTTGAGACCATAAAAAATGACACCTTTCAACCTCTCTATGGTTAATCCTGGAAAAGCGTGGCACAAATAAGTGAAACTGCCACCATCCTTGTCCAGGGCTTTGGGGAACTGTTTAATCAAGCAAGTAATCAGGCCAATTTGAGCTACATAACGACGTGCTTCTTCAAGATTAGGATACTTGAGGACATTTCGATTCCTTCTATTGATCCCATTCATATCGTGAAAATTGGCGTGAAAATATCCATACATGTGACAATAAAATACTTTCTTTCGATATCATTTGTCCTTTTACATAGGAAAATTTTTTTTTGATCAAATGTATGGAAATCAATTGTCGTTTTATTGATTGATGTGACATGGAATAATACCCACCTATAAAAAACATCGTGCGGTGCTAGATAAAAAACCTGACCTGATTGAGTAAAATCAATGTGATTCAGCACAATAAAATTATCCTAAATCTATTTAAAAAAACCACAAAAAAAACCATAGACAGTAAATTTGACGTTGACCAGTGTAGTAATTCATACACTGTTCTTGGCAGTCCAACTGTTAACATCTTATATTTCATCATGCTACAGTTTGTAAGAAGGATTGTCAGGGAATACAAGGGTGCTTTTCTTACATCCATATGTATAACATGGCTATTGGAATGATAGCAATAATATTTATGCAGCATTTCTTTCAAATGCAGCAATTGTGTTTCTCACATTGTTGGCGACCATTTAGGTATTCATTATGACTCTTAAACGTTACTTTTCTTTAACAATTGTGGCCGTCCAAACATAACTCATCCTCTCTGTTATTATTGATATCATACCATGAACAGATACCAGTATAACGACACGTATACAGAAAATGTAAACATTGCCGACAGGTCGATATTTAATATTTATGAGCAGTGTGTTAGTCGGCCTCAACTATTTTTGGCATGCGAATATAAGCATATAAAACGTGACCAGCAAAGGCCTCCAACATAATCAAAAACGTAACGAATGATATTCCAATTAATTATGTACAACGGTCTCCTTCTTCCGATGGTCTCGTTCATACGCCCCGATTAAGAAAAGTGAACTATTGAACTTGACAATGCCATACTCATGAAAAATCTGATGTCATCCCTATCCACAATCAACGTTCTCAAAATATATTTCATGCACACAAGAAACAGGATGCACTAGTTCTACATTAAGTGTGAGTGTTGTAGTGTCATGATCTATACAAATCATCGTCATACTTGAAGCAAACAAACACTATTGTATCTTTTTATTCCAGCAAATTAACGCAGTATTTGAATATGATGCCGCTCAAGTGTTATTATCTCGTCTTCTGTTGGTAGCAACTGTCGCAAGCGATAAGCAAAAGATTGATTTCTCATATGATGTTAAACAACTAGTAAAGTAAGATAATAAAAACATATTCACTGTACAGTATTCTTAACAGTGTCACGTCTCTCTCTCTCTCACTGTCTCTTTATTTCTATATATATACGAGTATATATATATGTGTGTGTGTGCGAGCGTGTGTGTGTGTGTGGTATATATATATATATATATATATGTATGCACGCTGATTTGACAACCTGGTCTGGACTACCTCTTTAGGTACACAGAATAGGGACACTGTGTCTTCTTCGTGGGAGCAGTCTGATTAAGGTTGTGGAAATCTGACACATTTTCAGCTATGAAAATAAGTCTTTGCAGCATCATATGAATTTCTTACTTTTGTCTTCTATCAAACAATCCCCCTGTGTGACGAAGTGAAGCAGGCCAGTGGACATTACAATTAGATAGACTGCAAGATGACGGCAAATGCTGCATGTGCAATCACCGTTGATAAGTAAATATCACTGACATAGAAATTATGAGGTAATTGGTCCAGAAATCTGAGCGGTGCTATTGACATGATGCGGTAATTTTGTGATACTGGCGTACTGGATATCTCCACTTTGGGGACTAAAAATATATACCATGTACCCCCCCAGCCCCTCCCCTATTTACACAACCACGTCTATGAGACAACAGTATAAGAGTAAGGGTGCCGCTTCAGTTACACATGCTGAGAAGAACCTGTGCTTTTGTCAGAAATGCTATGGTCTGTCAAGACCTATTGACTCATTATTAAATGAACCAATTGATCACATACATATTTACTTAACTACCGTAGTGTTAAACGAACTTGATACAATCTCACACATGTAATATGCAATATCTTCGCGAATACTTTAATAATGTATACTGGTCACTTATTTGAACCATGTCTATTTACATACACTCGATGTGAATAGTTATGTTGAGATTCCCGTAACATTTATGTACAGTATAATGCTATTTCTTCTATGTTCATTATTATAATCCCGCTGGATCTCACTGGTAGCACGGTAATGTCGCTACTAAATTTCCAGCATGATGTTGTCAGAGACTACAGATGAGAATGACTTGTGTCATTGTTTTATTTGCGTCGATGGTTCAACACATCCGACTTGGGGGTATTCTGATGCACGTCAACATGTTCAAGCATGTTTTTATTCCTGTTACTGTGATAACAGAAAATTGAACACACAAGTTAAACGTAGAAACATGTAGAATGATTGAGGCGAAAGTAGCTTATGGCACGATCTAAAACAGTAATGTAATATGTGGCAGTTTTGGTGAGAGAAATAGATCTTCGAATTTGAATCGAACAGACACGGTTATATGGAAGTAAATCATCGAGAAGTGTAGAGTGCATATAAATTATTTTGTAGCAGCAGAGATATAGTTCTATAGAAGAATAATGAGTTCATCGTGACTATAGACACTATGTAATGAAGATGTGTTGAAAGGAGAAGACACAAAATAGTTATGCTCACAGATGTATATGACATGTATTGGAGCATGTGTATATAAAGCATGTATAGTACACATTTCATTCCTGATGCGCGGATTTTTATTATATCGTAAGTATAATGTCTACGTTTTTGGATACATAGTAATTATAATGTTTTCGTTCATGGGACATATCGTAAGAAGAGGAAACGAATATTACATCGTGTGACAATATACAGGATGAAGGGCAAGAGTTTATGGCTAACATCAATGAAGTGGAAGTGATGATGATCCCTACGGAGCTTTGGAAAAGTTAACTTCTGTAAAATGCAGGATTTGCCTATAAGCTATACTAGCTATAGCTTAGTGCCTCCACTATGTATCCGAAAATCATATTTGGCGCTGCTATATATAATCTGGACTTATAAAGGGCCCCACATTTCAAATAGCTTAGGGCCTCATCTAGTCTAAATCCGGCCCTGCTTCTGTAACTAAAATTATTAACAGTGCACGTGTCGAAGATTCTGAACAATGTCTTACTACATCGTCACACGGCGTGGTATTAAGAACAACATAACTTCATAAGCAGCATATAGTGTGGTGCAGTTAACTTACACAGAAATAAATATTGAATTTAATGGGAAGTATCTCTATAATCTGACCGCAATAGTGAACTCAAAAACATACAAGTTATTCGTCTGTCAGTGTCGACGAAGGCCAGTAGAGCTCAACTAGGATTTTGATGATTGTAATGTCTGCGAAATGTTCAAATGTGGCTAATGAATGATATTCATGCCTGGAATGACCTTCAACGATCTGGACATACAGGAGAGAATTTCTTTGAAATTTTGAGCAGTTTCTTCTTTTCCTCTAGCTCGTGTCTGTTGGGCGCAGTTATTCGGATGTTCTCTAAATCAGCAGCTACCAATCTGAAATCTACAATGCCAGTGACTTGTGCCTGTGACAAGGTTAGTAGGCCGAGGCCATAATCTATTACAGATAGCACCACCACTTGCAGAAGTAGAAATAGTAGCCATTGCTGCATGTCAAAGGTCGCCATAACCTTGATAACACTGATCCCTCTTCTAGTCTTCTGAATCATATTTGTGACGTGCTTGTTGAATGAGAGACGTCTATCAAAGATTATCCCAAGATATTTAAGGCCCTGTTCTCTTTCAATGAATGAGCCCATGCAACTAACAGTTGGCAGTGTGTCATTGACCAGATTATTATTTAAGGAGTACCAGACGACCTTTGCTTTCGAGGGATTCATGACAGCGTTGTATGGTCATGCTGGGGTCAGAGGAAGCGAGAGAGCCGACTTATTGGCAGGCAATGCGGCGATAGACGGACGGCACATTGCTGAGACGAGATAAAGCAGATTTAATAAAGGCAGTAATAAATTCATTTCAAGATGCAGATGATGTCAATGAGGTTGAGAACGTACACATACAGAGAATGTTAGAAATGGAAGTATTCAGGGGTGAGGGGAGAAAAAGTAAATTCTTTGGAAAGTCCCGAAGATCACACAATGAACACCTGACCGGAATTATGAGTCTACATACACTGTGATGGCTGCTGGAGCGGAGGGCGGAGCACTTATGGGAATGTCCCGTAAGTGTGAAGTCAGTTTCTAATCAAGAATCAAGGTTTGAGGTCTGGGGTAATGCAGCTATATTCATGTATAGGACATATTTCATTCCGGATGTGCGGATTTTTCAAGTGTCATGATTTCATATCACATGCTTACATACTAAACGGTATATACTTACATATTAAATACCACCTGATTTCATGTTAAATGCCACATGCATTCATATTAAATGACATATGCTTACATATTATATCATTACATATTTATATGTCACAATGTACGTATAACGCCAATTAATCTATTCGCTAAACCCGTTATTGCCTTTCGGCGTCAGGGGTAGAAGATTGTTCTGGAGATGGCCCTAATGTATGCTGAGTATATTGTGGAATTTGTAGCTTCATTTATTTCGGTGGTCCATGGTTTTCGTGGTTGGCCTCTAGGTCTGTCTTCACTGTACATGTTTAGCGTATCTTACTGTGGTATGCTGTCTGATGATGTGTGCAAACCTGTTGTCTCTTAATATATTTCAAGACTGGTGTGGTGCAGTTTCATAATGCTGGCATAATAACGTTGGTATAATGCTTGTATTGAACAGTGTATCTACATTTAAATCTACATTTTTGTTTCTGAAAGTTGGTTGCATTTGCCCTAAGGATTGGTATACTTTATTACATATATTGTGTTTTTCTTTGACACTCTGGCTGTCGGTTGTTATATTGTTTCCTCGCATTACTATATTGATGAATACATTTATATACCGTATGAATACATTTATATACCGTATGAATATTTATGAATACATTTATATACCGTATGCACTATTTCGTTCCAGATACGTAGATTTTATAAATGTAATGAGTTTTGACTATCACGGACATTGGGAAAAAAGAGTTCATTTTAATGCCCCCTTAAGTGCTACTTACGCCGATTGGGGATACTCTATTTTTCAAAATGTGGTAGGTAATTTTCTACGTATATATAAATACATGATCTATATTAGAGACACATACATGAACGATCTAATTGTGAAAGTTACAGTGTCTGGTCGGAATATGTTGAAAACATATACAGTATATATATGTATATATATATATATATATATATATATATATATATATATATATATATATATATATATATATATATATATATATATATGTGTGTGTGTGTGTGTGTTAATATGTATCGAAATCTATGTATATATATACTGTATGTATGGACATTTGTGTCTTGCAGACGGTCATTTAACAAAAAAGAAGGAACAATCGGTTCAATATTTTCTCAGGAATGTGACTTTTCAAGCGATCATATCACAGCAACGGAAGATTTTCAATTGCGTTTTTCTCTTTCTTCTGTCATATATTCAAACATAGTATTTCTGAACTATGCTGTTAAGATCTTGTTTAAGATCTTGTGGAGACATCTTAGATGAAAGATGTTACGTTTCCTTTCATGTTTGATGTAGGTAGTCCACGTTTCAGGTCCTTAGTATAGTGTACCCAGCAGACATATTTGATAGATCTGTTTCTTTGTTATCAATTTTAGCTTATGATCTTTCCAAGCTCGCTTTGACAGACCGTCATAAATGAGTGCCCGCTTTCCCTATACGTGCGTTTATTTCATTGGTTTTCCATATTATCGAAATAATATTCTCTGTCCACAACAATCTCAAGAGAACAGTTGGCTGCAAAAAAAAGAAGAGTAGGGTAGAAGGAAGAATGGATTGACAATAATAAGGACAGGACAGGATTAGGATTCTCCACACTTAAACAAAACACCTGATAACAAAGAAGCATTGCGGAATGTGTGTGTGTTTTCAAAATTGACACCCATTCGATTCTGAAGGTCTATGCGTTTGTCGGTGGATATTTGTGGAAATAGCATGCTGGCAAAACGGGTGGATATATGTTTCTATTTAGCAGCTTTTTTGAAATAATATAGTCAAGTTGTTTACTTATCAGTTGTTATGAACTGAATGTATACGAAACATATTGTGTCGCTACTTTTATCGCCTGAAATATCTGTCTTCGCGCCCCTCTATCCATCTGTGACACTCTGCGCCAAATACTGTGCATAGTGCAAAAACAAGTACTTTCCTGTATGTATTATAAACTGCTGGATTGTGTAATTAGTAAATGTAACTGAATCATGTAATTATTTTCTTATTCTTTCCATTGTCGCAGTCATACGCTGATATACATTCATTCAATAAACTAAACTGGTGTAAACATCTGTAAGAGTGGGCCGTAGATCTTATCCGCCTGATTTATTTTTGAGATGTTCAGTTTTCTGTTTGTGGTACAGTGCGGGGATCTGAAAATTTATAAAATGCCTAATTGTTATTACGAAATGCAATTCTAATGCAGGCAGAAAAAAAGATTGGTATGTAGGAAAATATTCCAGGTTTCTTGAAGATGTTATACATTGTGTGTGTATATATATATACATATATATATATATATAAGTTAGTTAGTTTTTACTCTAAGGCCAAAGACGGGACATAGGGCGGATGTCATAGATTCCCATGTCTCTCGTTTCATTGCAATTTGCGTTAGATCTTCATTGTTTCTAATACCGATGGTGAAACGTTCCCTTATAATAGCTCTGCGTAAAGTTTCTTATGGTCTTCCTCGTTTTCTCTTGTCTTTTGGTGACCACATCACAGCTTGTCAGGGGAGTCTTTCAGTATCCATTCGTAGTGCGTGTCCGATGTAATTCCAGCGACGCTTTCTAATATAGGTGGATACACATTTTGTTTTGATTCTTGTCTGACAACTGTGTTTGATTTGAAGTCTGACCAACGTATGTTCAGTGGCTTTCTAAGACATTTATTTTCAAAGGTGTTTAGTCTTTGCTCTAATTATTATGTTGCTTTCCAACTTTCGCATCCATATTTTAATGTTGGAATAATGTAGAAGTTGAAGGTTTAGAGTTGTGTGTTATTTCTTAGTGTTTTTGAGTACCATATATTTGATAGTTTATAGAATGAGTTAGCAGCCAGTGCAGTACTGGGTGATATTTCTGTTGATGAATCTCCTGGTGTTGATAACTTGCTGCCAAGGTATGTGAAGTTGTTGACTTTTTCAAGATCGTTGCCGTTTAGTTTGATGTCAGTTGGTTTGTTGGTTTGTTGGTAAGGTCAAATATTTTTGTTTGGAATGTGTAGATTTGAAGCCCAAGTTGTGCAGAGAATATATATATATATATATGCGTGTGTGTTAATCGTATGATGGTTCCTCTAAAGTATGGATACTTATATGCTTAAATATATTTGTCAAGGACTGGTCAATGCGACGATATGTGTCTCTGGGAGCACCAAAGAAGAAATTGAACGTTGGTATCCCCAGTTATGGTCGCAGTTTCTTACTAGCCAACAAGTATAGGAATGTTCTTTTTTCGCCGGCAAAAGGTGGAGGTCCTGCTGCTCCATTTACACGTACTAGTGGGTTCATGGCCTACTATGAGGTAATCGATTATCATTCATTTTTATGTAGTATGTGCATCTAATTGTGTATTTGATTCAAATAATAGGTTAATTTCAGCAACGCTATTATTCGATAATAGAAAATTGTAAACTAATGGTAATACTCTTTGTTAAATACCCAAACAAACCACCGTTTCGACCAGAATGTCTTTATCAAAAGCACATCATATGACACATCTAAACAACAGCACTGGCTATAATCACATCACAATGTTAAATATGCATTGTATTACTACTATTTACTGTAGGTACTTAAAAACTATATTTGAATGTTCGCATGATGTTTCTGATGAAAATGTATCTGTAAACTGAAAGATTATGCATGCGTTACGGCATCTATCTCCCCCCCCCCCCCATTCATTTAGTGATTAAGCTGGTTCAGTAAGTCATAACCCTTGCAGATGTGTGTTGTAGTGAATTGTTAAACAACACTTTCATGTAGACGTTCGTGTTTTGCCGATACACGAAACTGCATGAAAGAAATTAATACTGTAACCTGCTTTACATATCGCAAAATATGGCTAAGTAGTCTTAGGGGTGTTTTAACTGTAAGTCATTTGGAAAATTCAAGAGAACCCCGAGCCATGACGAATTATGTTATGTCGGGTACATATTTAGCAGTCTGGTTGTTAGAAAACATACTATATTTATGTATTTATATGAGTTGTGTTCTCTTGAGTCATCATCGGCTGCCGTGTAGTCTGGCACAGGTGATCATAGATCTCCACAACTCTTTATCATTGGTACTTTGTATTGGCTTCGTTGTTGACTCTATGCCATGTCAGTTTGTTAAACTGTTTAATAAGTTTTCACGTTGTCGCACTCTGTCTCTCTTACCTGCAATCTTTCCTGTTGTAACTATGTACTCAAACCTCCCTGCCTCATATAGAGGCCAAAAATATATTATATTTTATATCATTATTTTATATCTTATATTATTGCATCATCTCCGTCACGCTTTTGACTCTTTCAACACTTACACATTCGTTTTTCTTGCAGTCCATGTATTCTGAACATTATTCTATAGAACCTCCTGTAGCATTGCAATGCTCTCTTTCTCACCTCTAATGTAAATTTTGATGTGTTACAATACTGGTATTGTTTTGGTTATCTGTCTGATGTTATCGTTTCGAATTGAATCTGTAAATGGCACTTGAGTATTCTTCATAGACACGTCATTTCTGCTGTCACTATTTTTTTTATCTTGCCCTGTCATAGTCCAGGTTTGTCACTGGTAGCACAGTGATGGGATAATAATAGTCTTGCATTGTGCAACTGTAGTGTATACTTCTGAGTCCTTCTTCCTAAGCAGAATAACTTTGAGATAGAAAAGGATTAACAGAGGTAAATGTCTTATGTTGTGTGCGTACACTTATCCACTGGAAATAAAAAGAGCACAAGACAAAAAAATGACGCTGGATGGATTACTATCATCGCATTTAATGAGAGTATGTCGTGTTTAAAAAAAAATTACATGTTAATAGAAGGCTAGCATACCAATTATATAACACAAACATTGGAAAAAAAACACATTCAAATGCCAAACATGATTAAAAGATAAACTGAATGCTACAAGAAATTATATGATTGTACATTATGCCTTATACAATAATGTGGAACACTTAACAATATATGCGAATATAGAATGTGGAATACTAACAACTGATGTGATAAGTGACCAATTCTCGGTTGCATAATTTATGTGGAATACTAACAACTGATATGATAGGAGATCAATTCTCGTTTGTATGAAATCGGTTACAACAAAGCTTTTTTCTTCTTCGTCCGTTTTCAAATTCCATCTGGTTAGCACAATGTTGTACAGAGAAAGGAATACACTGCATCATGATTTATAGCGTAGCTGTAAAATATGCACCTCCTTTCTGTTTGACAAATCCGAAAAATGCATCATATGCAGTCGAATATGATAATGTAACATATGTGGAGCACATGCTAAAGTATATTCTATGCAGAGATTCAGTCACAACACAACATGATCTGGATATACTAAGCTATTGTTACTTGTATGACTGAATTGCATCAATAGAACCAAGTAGTATGTTCAGACATATGATTAAATGATGTACACTGTAGTCCACGGGAGCCCGAATAAATAGCAGATATTAATTTGCTAGACTTCAACTATGTGCAAACTTGTCAAATATCAACTTGGAAGTTAAGTGTTTTAGATTTCATAATGAAACATTTGTTAAACATTAGCCTATGTTTTAAAAAAGGTAATCAAAAAGTACTTATTTTCAACAACGGGCGTTAGTCCGCTATGGTTGTATTATACCTGCTATGACATCCAAATTAATGAAGGCCACAGTTTTGGTAATCGTGCCATCACGAACACCTATAATAAATTAACAACCCATGCAATTTCCAGTTATTTTTATATAAATGTTAATGTTTGAAAGTGGCTTTAAAAAATCATAATGTACTTAACACATGCGTCTTATTATCTTGATATCATACTAATCCTACCATATAAACTGCAGAACATGTAAGCTAGACTTCTGTTGCAGTATCATTGTAACATATGTTGATGTAATTTGTGACATAACTACCAGCACTTATACGCCAACTATATATACGTATGATTAACATATATCCTGATATCATCCGGAGTGAGTTATATATGTGGTTGAAGGGTGTGATATTGAAAACAGAATAATAATATTTGTGGCAAATCATTTTTTTGGACATAGTTTTGTAGTGTTGAATGTTCTGGGACAAACAATACAATCATTCGACAGTACAATATGGAGTACAGTATAGGCTTTTGAACCTCGATCAAGTTCGACGGTGTAGTGATTGCAGTCACTAAAGATTTAACGACCGATGTTTGGAATACAGATAGCATAAAGCTATCTTACATACCAAGAAACTAAATGCGAATTATTATGTGAAACAGGTGTGTGATTTCATACAGTCTGGAGCGGCAAGCTTTCAAGCTTCACCATACATTAATCCATATGCATACATGAATAACACGTGGGTTGGGTACGATGATATACGGAGCGTTGAATTAAAGGTAAGTAAAATTAAAATTAGCATATTTTTGAGTCTCAATGACGAATGTAAAACAACGGTACGCAAATTATAGTGCACGCATTAATAGTTGAACAATTATATTGTCTTTTATCTCCGTAATTACTGAGCGCATTGTCTTTCCAGCCAGGGAGACTTATACAAGTCAGTAAACCTTATGTCTTCTGGCCGGAAAGACTTCTATAAGTCATACTCCAATGACATTCATGTTGTTGTTTTCGGTATTTATATCAACATAAGAATGTTTCCAATCGAAAGTGTAATATGCCCACATTACTTCTTGCAATATTTTTATGTGTTGATATCAATTTTGTTAAGTTATTGATAAGTTTTGATAATGATAGTGACGTCATTTTTCCTTATATGTTTTATATATATTTTCCAATTTACTTATTTTCGTAAAATAATAACTATTTTATTTGCTTTGGTCTCATTTATTATGAAATCCAATCTGGCAAATGCTTCTAGCATCGTGTTTGCAAATTTACGCCATTTTGTAAGAAAAATTAGCCATATTTTCATTTGAGTTTCGTGTAAAGTTAAGTCTACTGTTTTTGATAGATGTCGAAATTCTTTCTAAATAATAAATTTTTGACGCACTATGCATATATATTA
This sequence comes from Meghimatium bilineatum, assembly GCA_034231615.1. Classification (NCBI taxonomy): domain Eukaryota; kingdom Metazoa; phylum Mollusca; class Gastropoda; order Stylommatophora; family Philomycidae; genus Meghimatium; species Meghimatium bilineatum. The sequence continues at coordinate 59,634,968 of CM067320.1, forward strand.
TACATTATTGTGTTCGTAATTGGATTATCTACAGAAATGATACAGTTTGAGTGGAATTTATTGATTCAAAAATGCGGTGAGGTCAAATATCATATCCAAAATAATATTTATTTGTCATTTACATATTTTCTTTTCTGTCTAAAATAATTGTTATATATTAACTTAATTTTTTCTTTTCAAAACGATCTTGTGATAATCACATTCTCTGTCCATGTCTGTTTCGAAATATATATATTACATTATAATGTAAATATATTTAGAAGTACTCTTTCTTGTTTCCGTAATGCATGTGCACACACAAAAATCGAACAAAATTTAATTATGTTTAAACGCTAAAAATATTCCGGCCGGAATCAGTAATGTTGCCTGAGTGGATTATTTCATAACCACGTTCATTATTTATAATCCATTAATATCTATATTGAACAGATTTATCGCAGCATTTGCTACGAATGTCGTTTTTAAAATAGCAATACTTTTGTCTATTGTTTGTCCCCAAGAAGAATGATGGTTGATCTTATTCAAACTTGCCGTTAAGCGTAGGGATGGGAGCTTCAGCTGTCGTTCCAAGGCCAGATGTGTCGCGTGGTTGCATTTAGCCCACGTTTGTTCAAGGCTATCTTGATTGTTTTCTATGCACTATTTTCTTGGTCTAACTTTGACTTTACGCCCGGATATTATTTTGTTATATGTTCTTATTTGTATGTGGTTTCTGTTCATTCTCATAATACGTTTATTTTACGTGAACATTAAATTTTACCATAAGTGTCGGTATATGCGTTATCACTCATGTGATGTTACATGGCTACAAATGAAGTATTTCGAATGTACTATTTCTCTTTCGTTGTGTTGAGATTATATGCAACAAGATATACAGTTAACAGTGATAACGGGTTATCCAATGTGTTATCGTGTTTTATTTAATGGTTAAATGACATTTTATTTAAACTGAGAGCATTATGTGTTCTCTTGTTAAGATGTGTATGTCGTAATATAAACATCCCCTTCTAGATTCTCTGAAAATGTAACAGTGTAATTGTGTAGTTACATTTTGCATTCTAGTGAATTTACATTAAAAATTAATATTGTAATACAACTCTCAACTACATATATTGTCTTGTTCTATTCTTGTGTGCCACTAAGCGACACGGGGAGCCGAAGTCTTTTTTGTTAATTAACTGTGACACAGCTATTATAGTGCAGCTTTGGGGGTTCTAGTATTTCTCTGATGACATCTATCCATTTTCTTCTGAGTCTTCCCCTGTTTCTCTTTTCAGATGATCTTTTACTGAAGGCTGTTGATGGAAATCGACCTGGTTCCATTCTGATTAGGTGACCGAACCACTTAATCTTTTAGGATGTCTATGTATTATTTGTAGAATATTGTTTTCATCAGATTTAGTATGGTGTCAATGTTTATTATATCTCCTTTTATTACCACCAGTGGTATTCTCAGGCACTTCATTTCCCATACTGCGAGTTTTTGTTCGAGTTTCTCTGTCAGGGTCCAAGTCTGGCATTGGTAGCACGGTGCCGGCATGAGCACTATTTAGTTTCGTTGTTTTGGAGATCATGTCGATGTTCAGGTGTATCATCAGTGGTGTTAATTGTTATAGAACAGCGTTTGTTTTCTGACAACATGTCTCTTTTTGTCTATATCTAGTCTTCCGTCTTTCCAGAAAACGTTTTCTAGATAATTAAATCCCTTACGTTGTGGAGTTGTGTGCCGTATATGTATATTTCTAGTCGGGATTGGTTTAAGCATAATTTTAGTGTTTCTGATTTTGGCTTGTTGAATCTTATAGTGTTGATTTCGCAATGGATATTTAATGGAGGTATGTGTTTTTACACTCAGATAAATCGTTGTATATCAGGGCTTGATCGTCTGCGAATAGCAATTCGAGTTCAATACAGGGATTAGTGGCTAAATCACGTGCCAACTGTCCTACTTTTTTAAATTTCCTATGTTATTGCACTATCTTCTGTGACTAGGAGACTTGAAAGTTGCAACTAAGGATACCGATCTGTGCGCAACGCACTGGCCATTCACCCCCAACCTAGTTTCTAGCGTGCATATCGAGAGATCGGGAACTCTCATTGTCAAACACGTAGTACATTTGCAGTGTCGGTAGTATTGTCTTTATCGGAGTTTCGTTCGATTTAAATTTATCAGCTTTCTGTTCCGTAGAAACATGGTCACTGATCCTTGTAGGGTAATACAATTCGTTTATGATGTTACTGTATTCTTTTTCGCAGTCCTCTTGTTCAGATTGGTTTTCTTGCTCTATTGATTGTAAGGTTTCTTTGATTATTGTGTCTATATAGATGTTGAATAATACTATAGAATACTTTTTCTGGCTCTGATTGGTCTTGTGAGTTACATCCAACATCGTCATCAATCTTATATATATCTTATATTTCTTATAGCATAACAATAATGGTATCGCATGGAAAGACAGAAACGTACTTACTAATACATCTTTCAAAAGAACGTATGTCTGAACTAGACAGACACGCATACAATACATGCACAAATAATCACGGTATTATCATTAGTATTTTTTGTATATTCATATGTATGTGTCATGTAACGTATTCTCTCTAGAACGGTGCCATCCCAATGAACTCGTTGAACCTATCTCTGTCTTCGTTACGCGACTTGCACTTTCAGATGACTTATTCATGTTATCTTTAACGTCGTAAGTCATCCTATCCATTTCTCCTCTACCCAAGTTCTCTACTCTCCATTATTTGTCTGTCTAAACAGTTGTGTCTCTGTATATGACCACACAAATTTAGTTTTCTTTTTGTGATATTGTATTTAGTAACCACCACTCTGGCATCATCAATTTGTTTATAATATATTTCCTTCCATGATACATGATACTCTAAGAATCTTTCGTATGTATATATATATATATATATATGTATATATACATATAACGCTGCGTGTCTTCTTCTGCTTTATTCCTGTCAGTTCCCTGTAAGAATATACCTGCAACCGTGTCTCTCCAACCATTTTGTGATGAGCTGTCTTCTTCAACTGTGTTCTGAGATCCCATTTAATTTGGTCCTGTCTTTCACTGTGCCCTTTGTGTTTCTAGGTCTTCCCACCGGTTTTCATATATTTATGCAATGATGACTAATTTAAATAATGCATTTATTGAAATCTAAGTGTATACAAAGGAAATATGTACAAATATCGTTCGTATGTAATAATGAGACTCTTGTTTCTTACAATAACGAATTATTATGGCAGACCTGCTACGCTAAGACGAATGGATATGGTGGTGTCACGTTGTATGAACTCGCAAATGATGATTTTATAGGTGCCACATGCAGACAGGGAAGATACCCGCTACTGAGTGCAATCTACAGTGTCGCAACATCACAAAGCCCATGTTACAGGTATTTTACCGTGTGCATCTCATGTCTCTACTGATTGTAATTGAAGTTAAATTGAGTGTCCCCTTTAGTTTCTATTATTCATAATCTGTCATGTATTAATTTTCTAAAATTCTGTACAGGCAAGAATTCCAAAGTAGAATCATCACTGGATCAAGAAATATCGATGTCGATAGATAGTTCAATAAAACGTTCAAACATTATCATCATTATTAAACCAATGATGATGATGACGACGACGATGATGATGTTGAACGGCACAGTAATTGATCGGGAAGACTGAATTCTTTACGAGAAAATACACGGCTAAATGAAATTAATGAGTGTGACGATTCCTCTTTGATGTTCAGAAAAAAAAGATCTGGACTTGAAAATGTGACATCGTCAGAATCGAGTGCCATAAAGGAGTGAAAAGACTGTTTGTTTAGCACAACATAAAAAATGGAAATATTAGTCGCCATGTAATTGCTAATATTGTCAAGCAAATATCAGAAAATATATTTATCTGCATCTCCGTATTGGGAATTTACATGCATTACATCAACTATTATGTTGTCATGAGTCAGGAACAATTGACAAATGTTGACATATATGACGGGGGAGGGAAGGAGGCAGGTTGGGAGGTGAAGTGACAGCAATAATAATATTTTAATGTTTCCATTAAATTGTTTCAATTTGAAATAACAATTATAAAAAAATGAAACAAACATAGTTTTAGTACTTTTTCTGTTACACAATGTTTATTTTGTGAAAGGGTGGGGAACACACATAAAGACTTAATTCGCACCAAGGTGGTCCATGAATTCTTGACAGCTATTGATAATGGTCAGATTGGGTTACAAAATTTGGTTAACAACATATTAGCATAATTTCTGGACAACACTGATGGTAATAGTATAACTAGTAACTAAGAAACAAACTAAGAGACTGCCTCAACGACCAATTGAGCGACTGACTAACAAGCCAATTACCTGACTGAACAATACACCACCCGACTGACTGAATTACTTACTGACTGACCAATTGAGCTAGTAATTGAATGTCCCACTGATGACCTGAGGGAATAACTTACTAACTGCTACATTAACTGAATAACTAGCTAGATAAGTAACTAACTAATGTGGTGTCTGAATGATTGACTAACCGCCCGAACAACTGACGGATCGAGTGAGTCGTTACCTAATTGACTAACTGACTAGGTGAAAAACTGACCAATTGATTGATAGACTGAGCTGACTGACTGAGTGGCTAACTAAAACTAAGTAAACAACTAGCAAACTGTCTGATCTACCGACATACCAAGAACCGGATCGACGAACTGACCCAACTAATTATTTAGTAAACTACTAGATCGACCGACTAATTAACTGAAATCTAACAAACGACCTAATTAGCAAACAGTTTGTCAGTCAGACAGTTCCTATTTTGCCAAGTTTGACACATAGGGAGGAAGTCATAGATCTTCATGCCTGTCGGTCAATTGCCAAGGACTGCAGGTCTTGTGCATTTATGCCTGTTGATTTTAATTCATTTATAAATGTTCATGAAAAGAATTCGCAATTACTTTATGGGAGTGTAGTTATTAGGTCATAATGTCTCAGGAATACAATTTCGCTAGAAAAGAAAGTCTCATGAAAAAGGTCACAATTTTTTACTAACAAAAAATAGTGAATCATAAATATTCATATATGTCATCTGTACATATTTAAAACAGCTTAAGACATCCATAATATTTTGGCATTACATTTTTGTCAGTGTTTTTAATATTGTTAAATTTGAGAATTATTCCAGCAGACGCCATGGTGGTAACTATATGATCTATTGAAGGGCCTGATCAGGACCTATGCTCCATAGGAAGCTTTAAAATGTTTATATATTAATTTTTATTTAAATTTATATAATTTAAAGGAATAGTATAGCCAATACTACGAAGGAATTATGTTACAGTTTTATAGTCTTCATGCCGAGTAAGACACACGTACGAGTAACATGATCATGAGACTGGCGGTGACCAGGGCATTTGAGTGGGTATGCACACAGAAGGTAACGCCCGTCTGCATCTTGAGTGACTCTGAGTATGATTAGGAAGGTACAAGTGAGTCTCGTTCACGAACAGTGGATTGAGGCCTTGAGAAAGATGACTCTGAAAGTAGTTACATCTATTTTCGTGCGGGTACATGTGGGTGTTCGAGGCAATAAAAGAGCGGATCAACTAGCGGCATGCTCGATTGTGGCACAGGGCGATGGCGCAATGAGTTGCGCTGACGTTTTGAACTCCTTAAGAGATATAGCACGCGAGAGTGAGACTAATATGGATGACGATTCCCTTTCAATGTCCAGGAGTGAAGATCAAGTAATGAAATGCCGTGTTGCTAGAAGTGAACATTTTGGAGGGTGCAGAAGAATCATGGTCAACCAGCATATGACCGGTACTGTCAGCAAAAGTGTAATGACAGATACACTCAAAGAGAGATCGGAGCAACTATGCACGTGTCCAGTTTGCAGTGATGATGATCCGACGACTAACTAACTAAGAAACAAGTGGTGAATTCATTTTGGAAAATGAACATATCATAGAAATACTCTTTTTTCGTGGGATTCCCAACAGAATATTGTTGGACAATAGTGCTAACTATTGCTGCTCCTGGTTGAAGACAATGCATGATACGCCTAACTGAATGGTGTTTTTTGTGGCCAATGCGGTTGAAAAAGAAATGTGTTATTCCAACATTCACATATGTTGTTGTATTGGAATTGTTGCTCAAGGTGTTATTATGTACAATCCAACCAAACTTTAAAATTAAACACTGGTGAAACATGGGGCATTCTCACAGGCATCATGGGTGTCGAAACTGACTATTGAATCACTTGAAAGGAGCTACTAACATAATTTCAATCGAAATACATGACCAACTCCTCTGCTACTGGTTGAATGTGTTGTATGGCAGTTTTGTGATATTGCGTACCGTCTTTGGCGCCTTCCAGTGACAACAAATATACGATCAATCATGTCACAAAACAAGCGACACTCATCACTGGAATGGGGTGCAAAAGGAACGCAATTCTCTAGGCGGACCCAGGGTTATCAGATAACGAAGATCCCAAATTTACCTTCACGTGGTGCACCCTGGTAACAGAAAACAGCAGCTCGAGCTGATTCTGGCCAAATCATTTGGGGATCGTGTCCGAGAATTTGGAGGTAGCAGATGGAAAGAGATTCGAATGCATAAAAGACAGACAATATCTCCGACACCACATACAGCGACAATGTCGACATACAGTGAAGCTAGTTAGTCCAGTCCAAACATTTGAGGGGCGGCCAATGAAAAAACAGCAAAAAGTGGATGCATGGCTAAAGACAGACCGATTTCATACTGAGTACAATGAAAAAAATTAAAGGGCAGAACAGCACTAGTGGGCAGCGCAAACTGCAAATACCTAGTGAAAACGATTACGGAAATGGGAACTACAAGCTCTGTTAGCTCGTGACGAGCTTCTAGTTATTTGATTTCCTTATAGGCAGAGACCCATACCCAATAATGGTCGTCCAGCAAAGCAAAAAGACCTGGCCTAACTCTAATGTCGAGTCTTCCTATACCGGAAACATGCTCGCAAAGAGAAAGGGGGCCGTAACCGATAGGCTCAGAAAGGACAAAGATGGCAATCCTGGCCCAACTCTACTGTCAAGCCTTCCTACACCGGAAATACACTTGCAGAGAAAAAGGGTTCTGTACCCAATGGGGTCAGGCACAACAGAGACGACGAGTTTAGCCCTGGCCCAGCTCTACTGTCAGACTTTCCAATACCGGAAATACACCTGTATAGAGAAAGGGTTCAGTACCTGATGGGCTCAGGCGCTATTGGAACAAGGTCGCTCAGCTCGAGAACGCCTTGCTCTGAAACGCGTGGTGTGAGACTCGAACTAGGGCAAGGGATTCACAATGTCAGTGAATGACACCTCGGCTAAGAGGGCGAAAGAGCCAGGGTCCAACTCTTCTGTTGAGTTCTTCCTCTTAAGGAACCAGGCTTACAGATGAGAAACTGCTCAGTACCCGATGGGCACAGGCAGAATACGTCCAATTACACGAGGCAAGTTCATAGACAGTGGAACACCTCGTGCGAGACAGACGTGAACAAAAATTGTCTGGGCGAAAGGTCACCACACACACGCGTGCCTGGCGACAGATGGGGAGGCTGCTACAGGCTAGGGTAGCCCACCCGAATTGTCAAGGCATGCCGAAATCAGATGTGCTAGGCCTATACGGCGCATAACGGTGGCACAACGTAATCACGCTCCCCGGCGGAAATCACACGGATTTCCGTGCTGGTTACAATGGAGGGAACGAAAGAAAAAAATCTTTGTAATAATATTGGTCTGACATACACAACCGAGGATCTTACTCCAAGTGGATAATATAAGAGTATAGAAACAACCGTTACTCTCTACACCTTGGCCAAACACTGTAAGTGCATCTCTTATTATACTATCCTCACAATTAGTCATCACGGTCTGCACAAAAGGATGCTGACTATATGTACACTCATATCCAGTAGAGTAATTCCTAAGGTTGTTGCTTGTACGGCCAACTCGCGGGGAAATCCATTCATCCACACACACATGTACAGAAAAAATACACATTAATGTAATAGTACAGATCTGCATTCTTATCAACTATCGCTTGAGAAAGTTCTTTATATGAAGCACTTAATCTTGTTTGGAACCACTTTATCACAGCTAATCACTCTATCACAGAGCTGACAGAACATATCCATTTAGTTACTTTCATTATGTATATGCTTGTGAGACCTGAACTACTTTGCATACTTCTCCAATAAACCCATGCATATTAGCATGATTCAGTCCGAAGAATGGTATTCGTGGTGCCTCGGTTACAGCTTGGCAGTAATATTTGCGCCTTTCGATCTGGCACATCCGACTTCAGTATTTCTTTTGAGATACTTTGATCCTTTTTGTGAGTAGGGACAACAAATTCCATTATCAAAAATCTTCGTCGTCACGTCTTATAACATACAAGGAAGGTTAGATTGTGTCTATTATTTGCTTTTCTTTCAGTACTGAAACTAAATAATAACCCAAAGAAATGACTAACATAGTTTTTTTGTGACTTTGATACTTAATTACCTGTGACGTTTTTCTTTTATGACTTTTGTACTGTGAATTTCTTTACCGTTACCTATTAAGTATTGAGCTTTTCAATATAATGTCGCAACTTACATCTTGCAGTAAAAGTATTGAGCTTTTCAATATAATGTCGCAACTTAAATATTGCAGTAAAAGTATTGAGCTTTTCAATATAATGTCGCAACTTAAATATTGCAGTAAAAGTATTGAGCTTATCAATATAATGTCGCAACTTACATCTTGCAGTAAAAGTATTGAGCTTTTCAATATAATGTCGCAACTTAAATATTGCAGTAAAAGTATTGAGCTTTTCAATATATGTCGCAACTTAAATATTGCAGTAAAAGTATTGAGATTACAATATAATGTCGCAACATACATCTTGCACTACATCTTATCAACCAATTTCTTTA